>CM076570.1:1363884051-1363996442 GCA_034641835.2 Pinus albicaulis
ATGCTTTTGCAGTTTGTTAGAATTTACCTTGAATATGTAATGCAGTATAGTACCAATAGTCGACACAATGGAGGCTCGGTATTTTGTCTGTATACCCCTCCTTGGCTATCCTCATCGCCATCAGAATGTAACAGAGAAATCTCTCTATATATTTTTTAAATATAATATAGCAACCGACTTTGTAAAAAAAAAATATTTTTTTTATTAAAACAAATATTTTAAGTTATCATAAATTATAATCAAATTAAATTAAATTAAAAGATTTACAAATGAACTTAAAATTAAATAAATTAAACAAATTTGTAAAAGTATATTAATGAGTTTATGAATATAATTATGCTAGTCAGCTCCTCCCTTCCCGTTATTCACTCCATTCACTATTTATAACCTTGCTTTTCCTCTCTTATTTGTATGTTTCGTCTTGAAGATGAGTTTTGTTCTAGACTTGAAACATAGAAATAAAAATGAAGACTGGGGACATTCTGAATTGTCTATCTCATGACAAAATGCTTATCAAGAAGGAGGTGTTCAGTATTATTAATTAAACTAGAGGGGTCTTTAATCAACGAGGAGGTTTTCTTTGTGAAGAGTTAGAGATTTTGAGCAAGGTGTCTAGATAAAGCATAAGTGGGAGGGCCAATGGAGCTCATGATTTAGGGGGTTCTCTTTTTTTTATGGATTTTATATTTATTAGTTAAATAATAAAATTCCTTACTCTATAATAATATTATTAGTAGATAAAAAATTTGTATTTTTTGAGAGTAATAATAAAACTATTAATAATTAATATTAATATAATAATGTTCTATTCTTAGGATTATTAAGATACCTTAATACTTATATTATTTTAACATTTTATTAATACATCTATTATTTTTATATCATAAAAATAATAACTATTGTAACAAATTTATAATATTCTTTAGAATATATTTTATGATTGACATTTTGTTTATGTTTCTATGTGGTTTACGAATCCTAAAGATTGGTGACCTCTACCTCCACGGAATATTTGTACCAAGAAGATCTACCCAAAGAGATCACTTCGTACTAGCTCAACCATGAAGACCGATCCCTAGAGCATCTATAGAATTGAGCTTGTGAACTCTCAATAGCAAAGGTGCTTTAATGAAGGTGACACAACCAATTGAGCTAACCCTCAGTGTTATTTTTACTAGTGACATTAATATCAATAATAAAAATATTAATATTTATGATAATGTTAGTTTTAATATTCATTATTAATAATAATACACTTCCTAACAACACTTATTTAAGTATTATATTAATAATATTATTAAATAATGCATGATAATAGTATTATTAATTGTTATATTTTTTGAATGATAATTTCTTTTTTCAAATAATATTGCCCTCATTTATTCAATTGGTATTTCCTCGTTTAATTTAATAAATTTTTGTAATGACTCTTTCCTGACACTCTTCTTCTAAATTGGTTAGGTATCTCATCCTCTCTACCAATGCTTTTTTCTTCTTGCCCATATTGATGGGTGAAGTGTTCAACCAAAACATTAGATGTTTCAACTCATTATCACACAATTTTGTCAAGAAACTGCCTCTACACTAAGATAATTATTATTTTATTTAAGCATGCATATTTAATTACTATCCCATGATGAATTATACATGTTTTGTAAATATTATTTTCTTTAATTAATACAAAAATGCCAAAAACTAAGGTATAGAAACTAAGTTATAGGAACCTATAAGAGCCATACAATGAGTAGCTAATAGTTAAAGGGAATAAGGGGGTTCATCATGCTTAGTAAGACCCAAAGCCAATTTTGTTAAGCCATTTTTTGGGTAATATTTTAACTAGATATTTTCAATCATCCTTCCTTCTTTATTTGTTGAAGAAAATCAAATTGGTGAAATTTGTTACCTACCAAAGTTATGAAAGTGTGGAATGATATTGGAGAGAGTCCTCTCAATAGAAAATGTAAGTGTGGTCTTGTACATTAATCGTGAAGCATGAAAGTCCCAAATTGGCATGGAAGAAGGAAATCATGATTATTTCGGGTGTGCACTAGGGGATTTCAAGGAAATACAATTACACAAATAATAAAATAAGGTTGAGAGGAAAGCCTCAAGCAGATTAGCTAATGAGATACTAATAAAAAATATCTAGCCTGACACCCAAAAATGTAGGGAAAAGGTTTTTCCAAATATCTAAATGTGGGGCTATGAAGTTAGTGTCTCATTGGGCACGCAAGAAGGCAACATAAGGAGGAGCCTCTAAAGTGACTAAGGCACTCTAAGGAGTCCCTAGAGGGAATATGTAGCAATGAATGGAGCACACTCTTGTGTTGTGCAAAGGTAGAAAAGGGGTTCCTAATGGTGGTGGGAGTCTTGTGATCTTAATGGTGAGAATTCGCTATGGAAATATACTTGTGATGGATAGTAAAATACCTAAAATTACCCAAGTATTTCCATAATTCATCCTTATGGTATCATAGCCTAGCTATATGGTGGACAATTATAAGAATGCTAAGTTTAATTGTACCTGTATTTGAGTGGGAAATAGCTTACCCTCAGTTAGTTTGTTGGATGCCCATTAAATTTAGATAAGTATCTCAAATTTGATTGGTTGATGTGATGCATGCTAACCTAGAGTCATATGAAGAATTGAAGTGTAAAATTAAATATTTGAAAGATATCTCAATGTTATATCTTGAATTCTATTTTTACTAGTTTGGGAAAATTGAGTCAAATTTCTAGATTGTAATCCATGGAGTATTACTGAAAGGATAGTCAATAGTATGATTTTTCCTAGTTGTAGACTTGGATTGATGTTCATTTTAGTGTATAAAGGTCATGACATGTGTTGGTACTCAATAGAATTTTAATTTTAATACCCAAGGGAGGTTATAGGTGAGATTCTAAATATATGAAGTGAATATAGTCACATTTCCTATGTAGATTAAATTTGAAATAGCTCAAATTGGGTTGGCGCATATTCAAGATTTTGATGGCTTTATTTTTGGTTGCTAGTATAATTGATAACTTATTTTTAAAATATATCCAACTAAAGATGCAGGTGAGATCTAAAATTATATTTTGAAGGCATTCAAATATCTATTAAATGCATGGTCTTTGCTAAAGTAGGTAACTTTGTAATTTAACCTTTGAATTGAGAATTGATATAGTTGTTGGAAAGCTCGTCAATAGGATAAGCCCGTGAGATGAAAAGAAACAGTAGAGTTATGATAAATTAAAGGGGATTAAGTGGAGATTTTTTACCTCACTAGAATAATGATGTTTAGACGTATACTATGTTAACTATATAAACACCATATCTAAAATATTATTTTATGGTACTTGAGGTATGTTTTCAATAACAATGGAAGTACCCTCAGATCCTAGCTCATCATTTTTATCGACATTGTTGGTATTTTGAAGGGTTTTATGTTTATGTTTTCTCACACTTGGAATTTAGGTGTCTCTATTATAAACATGGCTTCGTTTGATCTTTTAAGCTATTGTGGGTGATCGTCTACCTTTGGAAACTTAAAATTCATTCATCTAATTATTCTTGTTTCTTGATTCCTATGTAAATATCTCATATATGATAACATTTCCTAATAACATATAAGGAAGATGTGAAATTTCAACTTGGTGGTGTACAAGCACCCTAAGTATTGTATGCGATAATTATATTTCATGCTAAATATGATGGTGGAATTGTAATGGTAATCCAATAAAATTTGGATCCTAGCAGTGTCTTTAATTTGAAATGCTTATTGTATCACATTTTAAAACGTTTTCCATTTAAAAATTCATTATTCATATCATTAAAAATGTGTTGATACTAAGCCTTTGCTCTCATCAAGAAAATATATTGTGATCTACTAATGGGCTTCCAATGTTAAAATGAAAACACCACCATAACATATTAGGGAAAAAAAAATATGACTCAGGTTGTCAGCATCCTTAACTGTATCCAGAAATTCATTGATAATATACTAGATGTAGTTTCACTTAGCTCAGTGCTTTGCATACACACCTCTTCAATTTAAAGCTCCTCTAAAGTGTATTTCGTAGAGGAAGATATTATGATTATTTAGTAGTTCAAATTTGGTCAGGCCATCTGACACTGAAATTGTAGATATTCCCTATCTTGACACCCATGTCACCCAAAATGTGTATTGTCATTGTTGTATAATGTGTTGATATGGATGTATAATGGGTTTTACCTTATCTCTTTGCCTTATTTTTTTCTTCCCTTTGTTCTTACGTACATATTCTATGGCATCTAATCATTTTAATGAAATTTAAATTAAAATGAAAAATATCTATTGGATTTGGCTTGATCTTAGATTTATTAAAGTTTCAAACTGCACACAATTAAAATTTATCTACAAAACCAATAATATATACTCCAGCAAGAGAACTAATAATTACGCTGATAGGCATTCCCCCTGTTGGAATTGGCTACTTTAATGATTTTCTTAATTTTTTTTTTTATCAGACGGTGTAAAAGTCAAGATGGCAGTATATTCTCATCGTAGCCACTAAATCAATGGATGAAATTCACACCATTAACTTTCTTGCATATCTAAATCGTATGTTTTAACCTTCAATTATCCTTTTACAAAACACGATTAAAAATTTTATGTAACAGTTATTTGTCACCACTTACATTATTAAAAATATAAATGTTAAAAATTACATTATTGAAACGTGGTTGCATTGAAATGTTGCATTTCCGTGAGTTACATTTTGAAAATTATGCTTTTCAAGAATCTTAATGAACCAAATATGTGTCCTCTAGTCATTGGCTTTCATTGAATATAATTATATATTTTAAGTTTTTAATTTTAATATAGCTTATATAATATTAAGTTATAGTTTTGTTACAATAATATATTTAACATCACATTATATTTTAATATTAAATTTAATATAATAATTTTTTTATTTTAATATTATAAATGCCTCATATCTTCTTAATTACAATTTTTTTTCTCCTCTTCAAAATGTGCAGTGAGTTCTTTTCTTTTCTTTAACCAGGTTTTTAAAATATTTATTATATATATATATATATATTACATGATGATTGATATAAACACTTTCTCTATAAATTAAAACAATATAATGCCCTAGTGCTCTTTCAACTAAACACTGAATTCATTTTTAAAATGCTAGAAGATTCACATTGTATAATCAATAATCCTCGAAAACTTTAAGGAACAAATTAAGAAATTCCACATTAGATTGAAAAATTGCTTTGAAATTTTTCTAATTTACAATACCATTTTCCAATCACATGTGATCAACCCAAAAAAATGAAAATTAGACACCCATATTCAACAATGAGGAATTTGTTAATTTCAACCAAGAATGAACAAGATGAATAGAAATTTAAGGCCCTCATTCATAAAGATTTCATTAGGAATCTATGGATAAAGGAGATGACCTTTGTTTGAGGTTTCATTTACTAAGTAAAATGAGTATGTTATACCATCATTTTTTTTCTTTAAAATAACTTCAATCATAAATATTTATTTACCAAATAAAAAATGAGTGTGTTATGCCATCATTTTTTTTCCTTTAAATTTACCTCAACCACAAATATTTCAGCTTATATTAACATCAACCACATTGTTAAATTTAATTGAAAACATATTTTATATAGACTTATCCTGATATATCAATCAATTTGATTGTGCTAGTACATATTGGAACTAGAAGAGAATTTCTATCGAAAGTTTTATCTCATAACGATACTCTATCTAATTTGGTACGCTTAATACCTTGACCTATCAGTGCAAGAGGAGTTGAGGCAAATACCCACTTATCTACCACAAAACCCAACCTAGTAGATAGTAGCTTGAACAAGAGCTTCTACTAAAATCTTACAATCAATTTAATGGAAAAATATATTTTCTAGTCTATACGCTATTAAATGTTGGTGAGCAGTATATACTGCACACCATTAGATTTAAATTTTTTTAAATTTAATAGTGAGCATATGAGAATATAATGCCCACCATCATTTAATAACTTAACTTATAGAATGGAAAGTAATGTTCACCCAATTTAATAGGGCCAGAAATTAGGACTGAACTTTATAATTAAATGACATTAACTGTCCATAGGTCTATAGCCGGTGGATAGATGGTCAAATAGAATTTGATTTTTATCTACAATCTCTCTCCCAGCGAATAACCGTGCACCAAATTAAAGGGAATCTACTCCATTCGGATCATGGTACACAAGAAACCACAGGAAGAACAAACAAGGCGCAACGCTCCATCTGAATCTGGGCCCTCTTGTGCTCAAAATGGAAACCGTTCCATGGAGTGATGGTGACTGATTACATGCATTCTTACAATCAACTGAATAGGGCCACAACATTATAATTGATTGAAAATAAATGTACGACAAACCTATAACCGCTGGATATGTCTATTGCATTTGATCTTATCTCCAATCTTTGTCATAGAGAAAAACCATGCACCACTCAAACTCTCTTATAGTGAATAGGTGTACACCACCCAAGCTCTCTTATGGTGAACAACTGTACACCAAAGGAAAACAAAATTGCAATCGAAACACGTTACGAAGACTGAAACCCACAAAGTGTTTTTCCCATATTCCACTCAACATAAAGAATCTACAGGGCCCAAGGGTTCAAGTGAATGAGGGCCCTCTTCAGCTCATATTCAAAACGCTCCAGCGAGCGATTGAGACTGATGACTTGAATTTGTGACAAAACAGGTAGGACCACGACACAGCCACTGGACCACCATGGTACCTTTTTGTCTGCATCTCACTCCATTCCAACTCTCATAGATATCAGGATAAACTACAGAGATATCACAATAGGTGAGTATTAGGTTTCACTTATGAATTTTTCATATTGACATTGAATGCATTGTTGGCCAATTTTGTTAATTCAATATTAGTTAGGACTAATAATAACATTCATAATGACTCTTACTCTTCTTGTGAATGTCATTATCAAAGTGCTATATATAGAGAATGAATGCAATGTCTTACCACAAAATCGTGGCAAGCTTTCTATCCCTCATTTCTAGAAATAGTTGATTTGCTTTTGAATTCAATGGAAATAAGGATGAGGAATCCTCAAGTTCTTCTTTTGAAGATGACAATCAGAGCCCTTTTCAAGTTTTCCCATGGTTATAAGGGAATTGGATATGGCCTTTCTCCAAAGAAGGAAAGGTATTACACAATGAAAGATGAGGCGATGGGTCTATCATGTTGTGCTCTACCTACAGATGTTCTGAAGGGACATTGTGTAGTGTTTGTTGGAAGTTAACATAGTAGATATGTCATACCCATGAATTATTTGAATCATTCTTTGTTCAGGGCATTTATAGAATCTGAAATGGCCACTGCTCTTTAAGCCAACTAATAAACCAGAATAATTATGGCATATAAAAAACAATGAAAGACAATTAAAAAAAAACACAAATCAGATTATTTCTCAACTTGTAAATCTCACATTGAATCATGTATGTTTATAAATTCTTATATAATAAACCTATTACTAATTCTATTATTTATCAACTACTAATTATTCATTCTGACCACTGTCAATGATTCTAAGCACTGGCCATCCTAATAATTTGCTGCACTAATTTTTAATAACAAAGAACCATAAAATCTGTTGGTTATTGTCAGCAATTACATGGAAAGCTTTAAGCATTATTATCAACACTCCCCCTAAATTCTTAATGAGGGCTTACTAGCTAATTTCTTAGTGTCAAAAACTGATCTTTTACAACTGCTTTGGTGAAGATATCTGCTAGCTGATGCTTAGTATTTATGTTCTTTAATTCAACATCATTCTTCGGCGCCAAATCCCGAATGAAGTGATATTTCATGTCAAAATGCTTTGTCCTGCTGTGATGAACTGGATTCTTTGCTAACTTGATGGCACTTACATTATCACAATAAATCACTATAGGCTGAATTTACTTCTCCCCAGTTTCTTCCAAATTTGTTTTGACCCAAAGATCTTGTAAGTGGGTTAGAAACATCAAGCTCCCCACAATACTTTTGTAAGTTGTCTCATCAACTAAATCAACACCATCATCACTACATAATACAACTCCATGAGCACTTGGAGTAGGGAATCCATTACAATCAAGCATATCAAATTTCTTCAAAATATCATGTGCATATTTTGTCTGGAAAATGAAAATTTCATCCTTAGTTTGATAAACCTCCATTCCTAGAAAATATTTCATGAGATCTAGATCTTTCATCTCAAATTCATTCATCATAGAAACTTTGAACTCGTGATTCATTTTGGAACTACTACCCATATACAATAGACCATCAACATACAAACGTATGATCAAAATATCAATACCTTCTTGTTTGTAGTAAAGGCTAGGACCATTCTTACTTCTCTGGAATCCTTTTTCCTGAAAGTATCCATCAATCGTAGAATACCACGCTCTTGGTGCTTGCTTGAGACCATACAAATCCTTCTTCAACTTGTAGACATTATTCTCTTTTCCTTTCAGTTCAAAACCTTGTGGCTGCTCCACATATACTTCCTCTTCTAAGTACCCATTCAAGAAGGCACTTTTCACGTGCATATGATGTATGCTCCACCTTTTCTGAGCTGCTAATGAAATCGGCATTCTAATGGTCTCCTGTCTTGCT
Source organism: Pinus albicaulis (assembly GCA_034641835.2). Lineage (NCBI taxonomy): Eukaryota > Viridiplantae > Streptophyta > Pinopsida > Pinales > Pinaceae > Pinus > Pinus albicaulis. The sequence continues at coordinate 1,363,892,713 of CM076570.1, forward strand.
ACAGGTGAAAATGTCTCTTCATAATCAATTCCATACTTTTGTGTCAATCCTTTGGCAACTAATCTTGCCTTGTGTCTTTCAACACTCCCATCACTATTAAATTTGGTCTTGTAGACCCATTTGGTGCCAATATTTTTCTTGTCATGCGGAAGCTCTTTCAATTCCCAAGTGTCATTCCTATGAATGGAATCCATCTCTTCTTACATATATTGCACCCAAACCTCATTAGTACATGCATCTTCAAAACACGATGGTTCAAAATCAGCCTTGGCTAATAAAGAAAAATTCACTGTCTCACATATTGGGTTTTCTTCATGTGCTTGATTTGTAGTCCTCTGATATATATCACTCAATCTCCTTACCTTGTTTGTATAAATTGGAGAAGAAGTTGGACTTGAACCTGATGCTGAAGAAATTGATGAAGGGCTACTTGGTGGAGTTAACCACTAGATACAGAAGAATTAGTTGGCTGCTCAATATCAACAACTATATCATCATTCAAAATAGATTTTTTCTTCTCAACATGGCCTTTTTGATGACCATAAACTCCCCATTCATTAAAATTACATCTCTTGATACAATAAGCTTGTTAGTGAGGGGATTATACAATTTATAAGACTTGCTTTTCTCACTATACCCAATGAAAATGCATAACTCACTCTTTGCATATAACCTTTTTCTATTTTGATCAGATACATGTACATAATCCAAACAACCAAAAAATTTGAAATGATTAACATTAGGCTTTTTTCCATACCAAGCTTCATAAGGAGTCATCTTCTCTAGTGCACTTGCGGGGCTACGATTAAGGATGTACACTACTGTAGCAACTGCATCTTCCCAATAAGAATTTCTCAATCCCTTAGTTTGTAACATGCACCTTGTCATTTCAACCACAATGTGATTCTTCCTTTTAGCTATGCCATTTTGTTGGGGTGTGTATGTTGTATTATGTAGCCTCCTAATGCCATTCATACCCCAATAACTCTCGAAATATTTTGAGAAAAAATCGCCTCCACGGTCAGTCCGCAAACATTTGATCTTGTAGCCTTTCTCATTTTCTACAAGTGCTTTCAACTTCTTGAATGTATCTAGGGCTTCACTTTTAGCCTTCAAAAAATATACCCAACAATTTCTTGAGTAATCATCAATAAAAGTGATGAAATATGATGACTTACCCAAACTATTATTCTGCATAGGACCACATATGTATGAATGAACAAGTTGAAGTGAGTGATGAGCCCTCCATGCATTTCCCTTTGGGAACCTTTCCCTTGCATGCTTGCCTTTAGCACATCCTTCACAAAACTCCTTATCCCCTCTACCTTGGGGAAAACCAGAAACTAATGCATTTGAGGTTAGAAACTTCAAACTGTGAAAATTTAAATGCCCATACCTGAGATGCCATAGCCAACTTGAATCCTCATAAGCCATATTAGCAAGGTTGTTTCTATGTTCATCAAACCTCAAGGGAAACATCCTATTTCTTGTCATAGGCACAACAGTGATCACCCTATTTCCCTTATTCTTATCATAGATAGTACATGTCTGATTTTCAAAGGCTACTTGATCATTTTTCTCACATAGCTACCCAACACTTAAAAAATTGTGCTTTAATTGTGGAGTATAATAAATATCGTGAATACTCTTTATACCTTCTTTTGTTTGGATCTCCATAGCTCCTTTCGAAGAAACATCCAAATATTTATCATCACCAAGCTTGACCTTGGATTTAAAACTTCCATCCTTGGCTGAAAACAATTTCTCATTCCCTGTCATATGGTTAGAGCATCCAGAATCTATGTACCAAACATCTTTACTAGTATTTTCAAATTTGGCATAAGATAAAAATAAGTGATCTGGATGATACTCATTACATTCTTGAGCATAGTTAGCATTTTTACCTTCTTTCAGTCTACATTCTCTCTTCAAACTGGCCATACCTATTACAATAGTAACATTGAACATTTCTCTTATCAAATCTACCATTACCTCTTCCTCTTGAGCCACCTCTGCCTCTACCTCTAGAATTTTTTTGGCTTTGCCATTTACCTCGATCTTGATTGGTTTTGGCACTACGGCTGTTTGCATCTTCATTATGTGTAATTTGTAATTTAGAGGAAAAATCTTTCTCTACAACTTCAAAAGTGTCTTTCAATATTTCTTCATGAGACATGTGAGATCCAACCAATTGATCAAACTTTAATTGTGTCAAATCCTTACTTTATTCTAATATTATGGCAACATTATTCCATCTAGGTGTTAAAGATCTCAATACATTTTTTATTAAAACTTCATTACTTACCGTTTCCCCAATTGTAGCCAATTTATTGACCACATCTTTGACTCTCACACAATAGTCACTTATACTTTCAGCTTCTTGCGTCTTCATATTCTCGAACTCTCTCTTCAATGTATGAAGCTTGACCACCTTAACTTGATCACTACCTTGGTAAGCTTCTTGTAGAGTCTTCCAGGCATCTTTTGCAGTTTTTTCTCCTGATATTCATGGAAATAAGCTCTTATCAAGGGCTATCTGAATGTGAAACAAAGATTGAGCATTCTTCTTCCTTGCTTCCTTTCTTGTTGTTTTTTCATTGGCTGTAATGGAATTCCAATCATCTCGGTCATCATAACCTAATTCAACAATCTCCCACAAATATTTTCCAATCAAAAAGGTCAGAATCTTAATGCACCAATAATCATAATCGTTCCCATCAAATTTTGGAACAGACATATTAGAATTCGACATTTTAATGTTGGCGAAATACCAACAATAAAAGTTTAACCTAAAACAATTTTACCTGCTCTCATACCAATTGTAGAATCTTAAATGGCCACTGTCGTTTAAGCCAACTAATAAACCGGAATAATTATGACATATAAAAAACAATGAAAGATAATAAAAAAAAAACACAGATGAGATTACTACTCAACCTGTAAATCTCACATTGAATTATGTATATTTATACATTCTTATATAATATACCTATTACTAATTCTAATATTTATCAACTACTAATTATTCATTCTAACCACTGCCAATGATTCTAAGCACTGACCATCCTAATAATTTGTTGCACTAATTTTTAATAACAGAGAATCGTAAAATATGTTGGCTAATGTCAGCAATTACATGGAAACCTTTAAGAATTATTCTCAACAGTATTGTTGTAGAAGGCCGAGGAAGAGTATGGGATTGATCACCAGATGGGACTCACCCTTCCCTGTGATGAAGTTGCTTTCGACTATCTGACATCCATGTTGGGTAGAAAGGAAGTAGTACCAGCAACATTGAAGTTGGATGAGTTCTTATATATCCATTAACACAGAGATGGAGTGCATTCAGTTGAAATGATCTTGAACTCCACCAAGATCAATTTCCAAGAATGGAAATGGAAACTTGGCTTGGTTAAAACTACAGAGATGTCCTTCAAAATTGAAGTTGAAAGGTAGAGCAAATATATACTTTGGTTTTCTCCATTTTTTTTGGATTTTGAGTTTCTCAAGAATTTTCAATCATGGCCTTCCAGATGTTTTTTATTTTGATTTTGGAGTCTAATGGCACGGGCACTTTCTAGATCGCCTTCTTTAAAAAATATATATGGAAGCAGCCTAAAGGCAGGGTTCTGTTTTAGATCTTGCATCGCTTATGAAGTTTCATCAGAGTTTAGGTTTTATTGGATTTTGCTTGTGCCAGTCCAATAGGAAAGAGAACTTTCCAAATCACCTTCCAAGGATGACCGATGACCGATAAAGCATGTACTAGTACCACACTAGGCCGAGCAATTTTCTGTCATAGAGCTAATTGAGAATGCCTCTCATTAACATTGGCCATGTTACTAAAGATGTAAATAATTTCAAAATCAATAATTTTATCGAGATAAAATCCTGTTTAATGTCATGTTCTGTTTTCCTTTATTCGATTTTTATGTGCTTTCAAATGTAACTCACAAACTGGTTGGCTGACAAGTTAGTAATTCTGCTTCCAAAAAAGCAAGCTTTGAAATAGATTTTGAAGTACAGTATGTTCCATGAATATTAATTTTACTCAGTTATGTCATATCAATTAATATCAAAGGTTTTTAAATCTCAAAGTTTAAAAGTAGCCATTTTAATTATTTTATTTTTAAAAATAAAGCCATATTTTGAATATAAAGGTGTATACATTTCTTAATGGATAACTAGATTTTTCACTTTGCTGATGAAATTGAAATCCAATATTATTTAGAATGCTTTGATTAAACTTTGAAATGTTCTGAATAAGAGAAAGTAATTAATAAAATATATTTGAAAAAACATGTAAATAATAAAATTCTGCAACATTTAAAATATTAATTACATTATTGTTTTAATAAAAAAAATACATTTTAATTTTTACTACTCAAATGTTTTATATATAATTTATTATTCAAATGTTCCATATAAAAAACATTAATATTTCTTTTGAAACGAAAAATAATATTGTAACATTTTTTATAAAATAATAAATAAAAATTATTAATAATTTTTTTGAATGAGAAATAATATTGTAACATCTTTATAAAATAATAAATATACAAATTAATTTAGGAAAAAGAAAAAAACTATTTTCTATTATTCGATCGTTTTATTTGGTGAGAAAGAAAATATTCTCTTCAACTTTTTACCATATGGAATTCCCAATTAAGCTGACTACGTGTGGGCATTTTTTCCTTTGACAAAATCGCAATAAACTATGATTCCTAAGTATAAGATATTATGCATGGTTTCGTGCAAGAAAGAATCAATTAATAGGATGATTATAAGAATGTTGTACTCTTAAACTAATCATGTGGGATTTTTGTACATTCTAGTTACTTTTTCACTCTTTTTTTTTGGCATGGAAAAGCTATTCAAGCATTACTGTCTCTATGTTTACATATGTATAAATTACTTGTGTTTGATCAATAAAGATACACGATTGCTCTTGATGGGCTTTATTCTGGGTCTGTTTGTGAGTGCTATTAGAACTTGAATCGATTCAAATGCCTTGATCTTCCATTGTTGCAAAACATCGAAGAAGATGTTCTCGTTCATTGTTTGGAGGGTTGTTCGAATGTTTTTCTGGAGTGGGCATAGAGATCGCGGTATAACATTTTTAGCATTTTTGCGGCGTTGTGGCATCGAAAGTCTGTGATTTGTTTCGAGTGGAGAAATCTTGTTGTGTTTGGAGCGTTTGATTGAGGTCAATTGTTGCGTCTGAGGTGTAAAGAGGAAGAACCTTAGTGTGATCGACGAGGAGGCCTATCCAGTGTTGCAGTGTGATGGTGGATAGTGGACCTATGACATGTTATTTAGATACTGTGGACCTATGCAAAAGACAAACTCATTATTCTTTGCCTGTGGTGGAGGGTTCTCTGATATATTCTATAATATTCATCATGGACCTATGCAAAATGGAGAATCATTTCTTGACCTATGGAGGATTTCATGTTTCAAACTCACAGGGAACTCGTGTAATTGATATTTCAATGTAGACCTTTTTTGAACCTATTAAGAATATTTTTTACACTCAGTCTTGACATATCTCGTGTGGACCTCGATACAACTTGCATACCCACTTACTCAGTTGAAAAGTACACTTCATAATTGTGGAAAGTATTTGTGCTTCAAAAATGTGATCTTGTGAAGAATAAGAGAACTCGAATTTAGCTTTTTCCTCAAAGCTCGTTGCAAGCCTTTTTTTAAAGCACTATTTTGAAATTAAATTTACAGGCAAATTTGTCTTGAAGTTTAGCTACAACAAAGTTTTTTTCAGAACCTAGTTGGTAGTGATAATATAGTTCAAAGATAGTTGGTAGTGATATGTTTTTTTTTATAATTTTTTTATTGTATTAATCTAATAATTTATATGTTCACAATTAACATATAGTTGTTATTGTTTAGAGGAATTAAAGTAGATAATCAAATTACAAGGTTGAACATAATATAGTCTGAAATAGTCTGAAATTTTAACCTGCGTTGGGAGGAAGACAACATAATATCCTAGCACATGACCTATAATAATATGTGGTGATTGAATTAGTGTCTCATTGCCTTAACACTCATAACTAATTAATTTTAAAAGTTGTTATCACTATAATTCTTAAGGGTAATGGGGTTATTGACATCCTAATTGCGCCCTACAATCTCTCAAAATTGTGTGCTGGAAAACACCAAACAACATCGGTATAATTGACGATGGGATACAATGCTTGGAGGAAACAACATGAGGTGAACCTATCACATCCATTAAGCTGAAAGGGCGAAGTAAAACCCACATGGAGTAAAGTTCCCAGCGAGCTGTGGGAAATGATAAACACAAAGTCAATAATTTCCCTACATTTGTAGAGAATGAAGGATGACATAGTTGGTAATATTTTTCCAGTTTAAAGAAAATATGGTGCGAGAAGTTATTTTAGAGATGGAAAGGTGAGATATGTAATAAAAAATTCACAACACATAGAATGCACAAACCTTATATTTTGTAATATTTGCTGGAAAACAAATTTGACACCATGGTGATTAATATTGATCGATAATGAATTTCACAATAAATATGATACCAAGTTCAGAAAAATATTTCTATAGATATTTAGAACATACTCATATGCACCACGACTTACCATCAACCAATTAGATACAATGATTGAGTATGGCTTTGAGTTCACTTTATTTTCATCCAACAAAATTATAAAATTAATAAACTACTAATTTACTGTATGGAGGAATAATTTACTATGATATTTAATTTTACCATGAATTTTACAACCTAAACGAATTTGATAGTACCAAGTTCAGAAAAATATTTCTATAAAGCTTTAAAACATCCTCATATGCACCACAACTTACCATTAAGTAGTAGTAGCCTAGACCATTGTTAACTTAGTGGCAATTATGCTCAAGTATCTATATAGAACCTGGTTAATTTAGTAGCATATATGTTCAAGTATCTTTATAAGAGAATAAGGAAAATCCAGATAGATACCCATGGGGTAGAAGATTAGTAGAATCATAGGCATACATAGTAGTTACATGAAAAATGTTTTTTATATTGAAATGAATTCCAATCCCACGCTGCATTGAAAAAATGAAAATTATATGGAACTAAAGAACGTGGGCAGTGCATAAGATTACATGGCGCTAAAAATGTGAACAGTCCTTATAATGCGTAAGCCCTTGGCCAAAGGAAAAAGGATCGATCCTCTCCAAATGGGTTGTCTTATTATTGGTCCAGGAAGAATATTGTGACAATTAAAAATATTATGGAATTCAGAAAAAATACATTCTATAACCAACTGCACCCTATAACCAAGTTCTAAACTGTAATGAAAGCACAAGACCATATAACCAAGTTCTAAAATTTAATGAAATTGCAAGACTCTATCTCAGTTAGGAATGAGTTGTTTTTATCACAGAGTTGCTCAATGGTCAAAAGGAAATCAATTACATAGATTTTAACCAGAGAAAAACGCTGACAAAATTTGCGTACATTTTAATGAGAGAAAAACACTGATAAAATAATTTACATTATGATTTGCAGGCACTCTGAAGAATACCTAGAGCCAAAATGACGAGACGAGGTTGAGCACGATGAGCACACAGAGTAGACGACCATGATACGAGGACAAACATGTCAAACGAGCACGCCGAGGCCATAATGAGGCGACAAGGAGACGAGGGCGAGCACGCTGAGGACGCCCTACAAACACTGCAAAAAATAAAATTATCATAAAATGCTGAAAAAAAAAAGCCAAACATAAGAAAAAAAAGTAAAATAGAAAAAAAAAAAACAGAAAAACAAGCCAAAAAACTTAAAAACCCACCAACAATCACACAACAGAAGCCCTCTCCAATGGTCACACAACAAAAAAAAGCTTGAAATTTGCGGTTTGAGAACCACTGTATTTATAAGGACAAAGTTAGGTCGAACTTTTTTAACATCAGTTTTTTAGCCTCCAGCCAAAATCTAGTTACAGTTGCCGTCAACTTAAACATCAGAATAAGTTCGATTAACGACAAAAAAATTTCGGCGGAACTTATGAAAAGTTCGGGCAGACTTGTTGGAGAGTGACATTTTCAGGCACATTTCTCACGAAAGTGTAACCCATATTTGTACATTCACCCTTAGGATTGTTTGCAAAGTGAAATGAAAATCTTGCAAATTGTTTTATTAATAATTTCAACAAATCTAAAATAGTGTCCACATAAGTGGCGGAAAAATTAATTTTAAGAAAGTCAAACAACCAACACCCTGCAAGGTATCTTGGCTTAAAAAAGGTGATTAACAAATGGTGAATGAGCAGTGTGACGTAAGGTTGCAGGTGGGAAACTATAAAGATATAATTTTACGTGATGTCATGCAAATGGATGTGTGTCCCAGTCTATTTGGAAGACCATGGTAGTTAGATAGGAATGTCATGCATGATGGAAATAGGAATACTTATAAGTTTCAGAAGGAAGGGATAAACCATACACTGGTACCATCGTAGGAAGAAGTTACATTAGAGGATAATGACCCAAAGACATTGTTTCTTATGGGAAAGGTGTTATTGTAGTGAATTAAAGAAAATAAGGAATGTTTTTCTTTTATCTGCAAACCTAGAGAAATACTTACAAAAATATAATTACAGATTTTCCTGTTGAAATTTAGGTAATGTTGGATGAGTATAATGATATCATTGTGGATGGATTTCTTGGTGAATTGGAACCTATGAGAAGTATATGTCATCACATTAATTTGTTACTTGGAGAAATTCTACCAAAGAAGGTTGCATAACGAATGAGACATCAAGAGAACAACGAAAGTAGAAGGAAACTTCAGGATATGCTAGACAATGAGCTATTAGAGATTCTGAGTCCATGTGGTATGACAATAGTGATGAGCCCAAAAATGATGGTGGTTGTAGAATGTGCAAATATTTGAGACCCATTATTAAGATCAAAATTAGGTAGATGTTTTATTTAGCTCGCATAGATTATTTACTAGACTTTTTAAGTGGTTCTAATTGTTTCTCTAATATAGATAAAAAAAGTGGGTATCGTTAGATTGGGGTTAGAGAAGTGGATGAGTGGACGACGATGTTTAAAAATAATGATGGATTCTACGAATGGATGGTAATGTTGTCTGGATGGTCTAACGTACCTAACAACTTTATGAGATTACTGAATGAGGTATTAAAAAAATTCATAGGAAAGCTTGTCATTGTGTATTTCGATGACATTCTAGTGTATAATGAATATAAAGAAGAGAATTTAAGGGACTTAAGGTATGTTTTGGAAAATTTGTTACAACATAAGCTATTAATTAACTTGAAGAAATGTTCATTTATGAAATAGAACATGCTTATTTGGGCTTTTTTTATAGCTGTAGATTGTTTAAAAATGTATCCCAGGAAGGTAAGGGAAATCACAGAGTGGCCCTCTTTGAGGAATATATTTTAAGTGAGAAGTTCCCATGGATTGACTAGTTTGTACAGAAATTTCATTAAATAATTTAGTAGATTAAGTGCACTAATCATAGAAAACATATTGAAGGATAACAAATCATTCTTATTCTAAAAAATATTTTATTATTATTATTATTAATATAATTATTATAGAGTTAGCTCTTAGGGCTAGTTCAATTATTGGAGTCCTCATCATTAAAGCACCTTTCCTATTGAGGGGTCATGGGTTTAGTTCTCTTGACGCTCTCGGGGTCAGGTTTTGTAGTTGAGCTGGCATGAAGTTATCCTTTCGAGTGGATTTTTATGGTAAAAATATTCCATGGACGTAGTGGTCATTGAGCTATGGGGTATGTTAACCAAATAGAAAGAAAAAATCATAATATTATAGAGTAGGAATGTTACTATAAAATTAAATTATCATTAAAATATTAATTAAATAATATAAATAATAAACTATCATTCAATGTGAAAGTTCAAACGAGAAAAATAATAAAAATAAAGAGGAAAGGAAACAAGTAATAGAAAGGGGGAAGGGAATGAGGAAAAAAATTAGTCGGGTGGGGGGAGAGGCGGGAAGAATGAGACGAAGGTTCATAAGAGAGAGAAACGATAGTTGGTTTTCATGAATGAATAAGCTTAAATGGATATTATTGGTTAAAAATTTTGGGGTTCTCTTTGATTTTGATGGCTACCCGAATGAGACGAGCAGTGTGGAAAGGAACAAATGAAAAAAATTCTAGCCTTGTAAAAGCGGGTGTGGTACTTGATACTATGAGAGTGTTCAACAATGGCTGATTTTTATACCCAATTGTGGATAATGTCAACCATGTGTTCTTTGATGCGAGGGATTTCATAGACTTCGGGGCCAAGTGGGGGGTCAGATTTATCTTTAGCATAATTAAAGAGATGCATTAGGGTGGCTTTAGGTTTGAAGGAGGATTGAATATTCTTTTATAGTTGGATATTGGAAATATGGTCGGTAACACCTTGAATGTAAGGGTGTAAGGGAGGGTTATTTGGGATAATGGGGGAGATGAAGGATTGGTTTTGGGTTTAGGATGGAGGGCTATGTGAAACACTTTTTTTATTTGAGAAGGATTATCCACTAGTTTGGAGGGATTTGGTAAGGTGGAGATGTTCCTTTTCAAATTTTTAGGGATAAAAAAATGTGTATGGATCTAGTTACTAAGGTTCAAAGGACGACATATTTTTAAGGAAGGTGGTGATGGGAATGAGCATGAAGGTATCTATCAATATGAGTCTTTTTTTTGTAGACCTGGTATGAGAGGGAGCCATCAAGAAGTTTAGACACATGAATTTCAAGGAACAAAAGGGAAATGTTGAGTTCAAGTTCCATATAAAAATAAATATGGGGGGATATTTAGTTATGGTGTGTGAGGAAATAATGGGATGGTGAATGAGATGTATTTGGGGCTTCAAAAAGGTCATTAATTGATTTTGAATGAGCATTGTGAAGTAGAGTTGCAGGTGGGAAACTAAAGACAGAATTTTATGCGATGTCATGCAAATGGATGTGTGTCCCATTCTATTGGGTAGGCCATGACATTTCAATAGGAATGTCATGCATGATAGAGAGAGGAGTACTTATAAATTCCAAAAGGATGAAATAAACCATATATTTGTACCATTGTAGGAAGAAGGTACAATAGAGGATAATAACCCAAACACATTGTTTCTGAGTGGAAAGGAGTTCTTGCAAGAAATCAAACAGAATGAGGTAATTTTTCCTTTTTTCTGCAAATCTAAACCAATACTTACAACAACTACAATTGTAGTTTTTCCTGTTGAAATTCAGGAAATATTGGATAGGTATAATTATAACATTATGGATGAATTACCTAATGAATTGGCACTTATGAGAAGTATAAGCCATCAGATTGATTTGAAACTTAGAGAAATTATGCCAAACAAGGTTGCATATAGAATGACCCCTCAAGAAAACAAGAGAATCATAAGACAAGTTCAAGAGTTTCAAGAAAAGGGAATATTAGATAGAGTTTGAGTCCATGTGTCGTGCCAATAGTGACAAGCCCAAAAAATTATAGTGCTTGGAGAATGTGTATAGACTCAAGACCCATTAATAAGATTAAAATTAGGTATAGGTTTCATTTACCTCACATAGATGATTATTAGACTGTTTAAGTGGTGCTAATTAACTTGAAGAAATGTTCACTTCTAAAATAAAACATGCTTATTTGGGCTTTGTTTTATCTCGAGAATGTAAGGGAAATCATAAAAGTGGCCCTCTCCTAGAAATATATTTGAAGTAAGAAGGTTCCATGGATTGGCTAGTTTTTAAAGGAAGTTCATTAAAAACTTTAGCAGATTAAGTGCTCTAATAATATAAAATGTAATGAAGGATAAATAACCATTCTAAGTTTAAACAATATAATAGTTTTATTTATTATTATTATTATTATTATTATACAGTTAGCGCCGAGGGCTAGCTCAATTTGTGGAGTTGTGTTGTCAAAGAACCTTTCTTATTGAGAGGTCATGGGTTCAATTCTCTCGATAGTTTTGGGGTCAGTATCTATGGTTGAGCTCTAGAAAGGGTGAAGGGAAGGTGAAATGTTATTATTTAATTAAATTATCATTTAAATATTAATTAAATAATATAAATTAATAAATTATTATTAAAGGATAAAATTCAAAAGAGAAAGACAATAAAAGGGAAGAGGAACGAAAAAAATGCATAGAAAGGGTGAAGGGAAGGTGAAAAAATAATGGGTTGGGGGGTGATGGTAGGGGGTTCATTATGCTTAATAAGACCCCAAGCCAATTTTGGGTAATATTTTAATTAGATATTTTCAATCATCCTTCCTTCTTTATTTGCTGCAGAAAATCCAATTGGTTAAATTGGTTACCTACCAAAGTTATGAAAGCATGGAATGATAGTTGAGAGAGTCCTCCCAATAGAAAATGTAAGGTGTGGTCATGTACATTAATCGTGAAGCATAAAAGTCCCAAATTGGCATGGAAGAAGGAAATCATGATTATGTGGGGTGTGCACTAGGGGGTGTCAAATAAATGCATTTACACAAAGAAGAAACCAAGTTTGAGAACAAAGCCACAAGCAGATTACCCAATGAGAGACTAGTAAAAAATATCTAGTCTAACAACCAAAGTTGTAGGGAAAAAATCTTTGCAAATATATAAATGTGGGGCTATGAAGTTGGGGCCACATTGGGCACATAGGAAGGCACCATAAGGAGGAGCCTCTAAAGGGACTAAGGCATTGTAAGGAGTCCCTCGAGGGAATATGTAGCAATTAAGAGATCACACTCTTATGTCATGAAAAGATCGAAAAGGGGTGCCTAATGGTGGTGGGAGTCTTTTGAGGTTAACTGCGAGATTTCCCTGTGGAAATATATTTGTGATGGACAATAAAATACCTAGAAATACCCAAGTATTTCCACAATTGATCCTTATGGTATCACAACCTGGCTATATGGTGGACAATTATAGAAAGGATAAATGTAACCATACCTACAATTGGGTGGGAAATTTCTTACCCTCAGTTAGTTTGTTGGATGCCCATCAAATTCAGATAAGTATCTCAAAATTTGATGATTTCATGTGATGTATGTTAACCTAGAGTTACAAGAATAATTTCAGTGTGAAAAGACACATTTGAAAGATATTACAAACTTATATCTTGAATTATATTTACTACTTTGGGAAAATTTAGTGAAATTTGTAGATTGTAATCCATTGAGTATTACTGAAAGGATAGTCATAGTATGATTTTTGCTTGTTGTAGACTTGGATTGATGTTCATTTTAGTGACTAAAGGTCATCATATGTGTTGGTACTCGATAGCATTTGAATGTTAAGACCCAAGGTAGGTTATAGGTGAGATTCTAAATATATGAAGTGAATATAGTCACATTTCCTATCTACATTAAATTTGAAAGGGCTCAAATTGAGTTGATGCATATTAAAGATTTCATGGCTTTAGTTTTGGTTGCTAGTATACTTGATAACCTATTTTTTAAATCCTCCTTGGAAGTTAAAGATGCACGTGAGATCTGAAATTATAGTTTGAAGGCATTCAAATATCTATTAAATTCATTGTGTTTGATAAAGTGAGTAACTTTTTACTTCAACCTTTGAATTGAGAATTGGTATAGTTGTTGGAAAGCTCGTGATAGGATAAGCCCATGAGTTAAGAAGAAACAATAGAGTTATGATAAATTAAAGGGGATTAAGTGGAAATTTTTATTAACTCACTAGCATAGTGATGTTTAGAGGTATAGTATGTTAATTATATAAACACCATCTGTAAAATATTATTTTATAATACTTTAGGTATGTTGTCAATGAAAATTGAAGTACCCTCGCATCCTAGCTCATCATTTTTATTAACATTGTTGGTATTTTGAGGGGCTTAATGTTTAGGCTTTTGCGACACTTGGAATCTAAGAATCTCTATTATAGACATGGCTTCGTTCAATCTTTTAAGCTAGAGTGGGTGATCATCTACTTTGGAAACTTAAAATTAATTCATCTCACTATTCTTGTTTCTTGATTCCTAACTATGTAAAGATCTCATATATTCTAGCATTTCCTAATAACAGAAAAGGAAGATGCGAAATTTCAACATGGTGATGTACAAGCACCCTAGGTATTGTATGCCGATAAGTATAGTTTATACTAAATATGATGGTAGAATTGTAATGATTAATCCAATAAATTTTGGATCCTAATGGTATCTTTAATTTGCAGTACTTTAATTTGCAGTACTTACAGTATCACATTTTGAAACATTTCCCATTGAAAATCTCATTATTCATCTCATTAAAAATTGGTTGATATTAAGCCCTTGATTTCATCAAAGAAAAGTATTGTGACCTACGAAGGGTCTTCCAATATTAAAACGAGAACACCACCCTACCATATTAAAAAAAAAAAACATATCACTGAGGTCGTGAGCATCCTTAATTGTATCCACAAATTCATTGATAATATACTAGCAGTAGTTGTACTTAGCTTAGTGCTTTGCATGCATGCCTCTTGAATGTAAACCTAAAGTGCATTTCGTAGAGGAAGATATTATCATTATTTAGTAGTTCAAATTTGGTCAGGCCATCTGACACTGAAATTGTAGATATTCTCTATCTTGGCAAGCATGTCACCCCAGAATTGTATTGCCATTGTTGTATAATGTGTTGCGATGGATGTATAATGTGTTTTCCCTTATCTTTTTGTTTTTTCTTTTACCTAAATATTGTATGGTATCGAATCATTTTAATGACATTTAAATTAAAATGGAAGAATTCAATTGGATCTGGCGTGATCTCAGATTTAAGAAAGATCCAAACTCCACACAATTCAACTTTATCTACAGAGCCAATAATACATACTCCAGCAAAAGAACCGATAATATATACTCCAGTGAGAAGAGAAGCTCTATCTGAATTTCTATCCAAAACTTTATCTCATAATGAAACTCTATCTAATTTGGTAAGTCTAATACCTTGACCTGTCAATGCAATGGGAGTTGAGGCAAACACCCACTTATCTACAACACAACCCAACCTAGCAGACCATCGCTCGAGCCAGAGCTTGTGGTTAAATCTTAGAATCAATTCAATAGGGTCAGAACTTAACTTTATAATTGATTGACGTTAAATGTCCCATAGGTCTATAGCCGGTTGATAGATGGTCAAATAGCATATGATTTTTATTTGCAATCTCTCTCCCAGCGAATAACCGTGCACCAAATTAAAGCGAATCTGCTGCATTAGGATCACGCAACGAACACAAGGAACCACAGGAAGAACAAACAAGGGGCAAGGCTCCAACTGAATCTGGGCCCTCTTGTGCACAAAATGGAAACCATTCCAGTGAGCGATGGTGACTGGTCACATGCATTCTTACAATCAACTGAATAGGGCCGCAACATTATAATTGATTGCAAATAAATGTACGACAGATCTATAGCCGGTGGATATATCTATAGCATTTGATCTTATCTCCGATCTCTGTCACAGAGAACAACCGTGCACCACTCAAACTCAAGTATAGAGAACAGCCGTACACCACCCAAACTCTCTTATGGTGAAAAACCGTACACCAAAGTAAAGCAAATTTGCATTCGAATCACGCTACGAACGCTGAAACCCACAGTGTGTTTTGCCGGGATTCCACTTAACATGAAGAATAAACAGGGCCCAGCGTTCCAAGTGAATGAGGGCCCTCTTCGGCCAAATTCAAACCGCTCCAGTGAGCGATTGAGACTGATGACTTGCACTTGTGACGAACCAGACAGAGCCACGACACAGCCACTGGACCACCATGGCACCTTTTTGTCTGCATCTCACTCCATTCCAACTCACTAACGTGGTCAGGCAAGTTAAACGTCAGAGATATCAGGATAGGTGAGTATTAGGTTTCACTGAGGAATCTTGCATATTGAAATTGAATGCATTGTCAGCCAATTTTATTAATTCAATATTAGTTAGGACTGATAGTGACATTCATAATCACTCTAACTCTTTTTGTGAATGTCATAATCAAAGCGCTATATATAGAGAATCAAAATCTTGGCAAACTTTCTATCCCTCGTTTTTAAAAATAGTTGATTTGCTTCTGAATTCAATGGCAAGAAGGATGAGGAATCCTCAAGTTCTTCTTTTGAAGAAGACAATCAGAGCCCTTTTCAAGGTTGCCGATGGTTATAAGGGAATTGGATATGGCCTTTCTCCAAAGAAAGAAAGGTATTACACAATGAAAGATGAGGCCATGGGTCTATCATGCAGTGCTCTACCTACAGATGTTCCCAAGGGACATTGTGCAGTGTATGTTGGAAGTGAACCCAGTAGATTTGTCATACCCACGACTTATTTGAATCATTCTCTGTTCAGGGTATTGCTGCAAAAGGCCGAGGAAAAGTATGGGTTTGATCACCAGATGGGACTCACCCTTCCCTGTGACGAAGTTGCTTTCGACTATCTGACATCCATGTTGGGTAGAAAGGAAGTAGTACCAGCAACATTGAAGTTGGATGAGTTCCTCTATATCCATTAACACAGAGATGGAGTGCATTCAGTTGAAATGAGCCTGAACTCCACCAAGATCAATTTCCAAGAATGGAAATGGCAACATGGCTTGGTTAAAACTACAGAGATGTCCTTCAAAATTGAAGTTGAAAGGCAGAGCAAATATCTGCTTTGGTTTTCTCCTTTTGCTTTGGATTTTGAGTTTCTCAAGAATTTTCAATCATCGCCTTCCAGATGTTTTGGATTTTGATGTCGGAGTCTAATGGCACGGGCACTTTCTAGATCACCTTCTTCATAAAATATATATGGAAGCAGCCTGAGGGCAGGGTACTGTTTGGGATTTTGCATCGCTCAAGAAATTTCATCAAAGTTTAGGTTTTATTGGATTTTGCTTGTGCCAGTCCAATGGGCAAGCGAACTTTCCAAATCACCTTCCAAGGATGACCGACAAAGCATGTGAAGGCAAGGCCACACTAGGCCGAGCAATTTTCTGGCATAGAGCTAAATGAGAATGGCTTTCATTAACATTGGCCATGCTAGTAAAGCTGTAAATAGTTTCAAAATCACTTATTTGTTGAAGATAAAATCCTGTTTAATGCCATGTTCTGTTTTTCTTTATCCAATTTTTCTGTACTTTGAAATGTAACTCACAAATTGGCTGGCTGACGAGTTGGTCATTCTGCTTCCAAAAAAGCAACCCTTAAATAGAATTTGAAGTACAGTATGGTCCATCAACATTAGTTATACTCAGTTATGTTATATCAATTAATCAAACGTTTTATCAAGGGTTTTTAAATCTCAAAGTTCACTGGTAGCAATTTTAATTATTTTATTTTAAAAAAATTGAAGTCATATTTTCAATAGAAAGATGTATACATTTTCTTAATGGATAAGTAGATTTTTAACTTTGATGATGAAATTGAAATCCAATAATATTTAGAATGTTTTGATCAAACTTTGAAACGTACCGAATAGAAGAAAGTAATTAGAATTTTTTTTTTGAAAAAACATGTAAATGATAAAATTCGGCAATATTTAAAACAATTAATTAAATTATATTTTAATTTTTAGTAATCAAATATTTCATAATAATAATAATAATAACTTTTCATTTTTTATTACTGAAATGTTCACAAATAATATTGTAACATTTTCATAAAATATATAAAATAATGGAAAAATAAAACATTATATTTTCTGTTATTCTATTTTTTTATTTGCGAAAAAGAAAATATTGTATACAACTTTTTGACAATCTGGAATTACCAAGCTGACTTCGTGTGGGCATTTTTTTTCTTTCACAAAATCGAAATATATTATGATTCCCAAATATAAGATATTATGCATGGTTTCCTGCAAGAAAGAATTAATTAGTAAGATGATTATAAGGATGGTGTACGACAATAATTTTTTTATCTAAATGACCAAACATTATTTTTGAACTAATTTGAATGGCAGCACTTTTAAACAGAAATCTGAGAGTGACTTTGTACAGAAAATACACTGGGAGCACAAGTGCTTATAATCCATTAAATATCACATTGAAACTAAATTTGTTGTCTATTAGAAAATGTCCAAAATATTAATATTAGTATAATCGTGTTTGATATAAAGAGATAGACCTATATCCACCACTCATCACATGTATTTTATCAAAATAATCATTATATATTTATGAATATAATTACCAATATATTTTATATATCTACTTATAATATATTAATAATATAATTTATATTGGTACTATATATTAAACTATATATATATATATGATATTAAAATATGTAATATTTTATTATCAAATAATAAAATATTATTAAATTTTGTCAATACATTAATAGTTATAACTCAAACTATACTAAAATTAAAATATAATATAATACAAATATTTTATTACTATTTATAATAAGTATATATTTCTTACAAATATACCAAGGGATTATTAATATTAGAATCCAAAAGAACTAATAAGTCCAACAGTCTAATATTATAAACCCAAGGAATTGGTGAACCCAAGGGAAAAATATTAAAAAGCTAAGAGATAAAGAAGCCCAAGAGATCCATATTAAAAAGAGAAGAGATTAATAAAGCCTAGAAATTAATATTTTAAATACAAATCAATGATAAACTCACATGACTATTAATTTTATAAACGGAAGAGAACAATCAACTTTAGTGATTGTTAATATTATAAACCCAATGAATTAAAAAACTAAAGGATTAATAAACCCAATGGATTGATATTAAAAACCAAAGGAAATAATAAACCCAATGGATTAATATTAAAAAGACAAGAAATTAATAAACCCTAAGAACTAATAATTGAAACTAAAAAACCTAGAATATTAATAGACCATAATAATCAATATTTTAAACTCAAAAGATTAATAAACCCAAGGGATTATTAATATTATAAACCAAAAAAACAAATAAACCAAAGGGTTTAATATTATAAACAAAGAAATCTATGAACCAAAGAGATAAATATTACAAACATAGAGGATGAATAAGGCCAAGGGATCAATATTAAAAACACAAAAGATTAATAAACCCTAAAAATAAAGTTTTTAAACTCAAAAACCTAAGAAATTAATAAACCCTAATAATTAATATTTTAAATTAAATAGATTCATCAAACCAATACATTATTAATATTATGAACCAAAAGAAGTAATAAACCTAAAGGTTTAATATTATAAACCAAAGTAATTAGTGAATTGAAAGGATAAATATGAATATTATAAACCAAGAAATTAATAAACCCTAATAATATATATTTTTAACTCAAGAGATTAATAAACCCTAAAAGTTAATATTTTAAACTCAAAAGATTAATAAACCCAAGGGGTTATTAATATTATGAACAAAAAGAACTAACAAACCCAAGTGTTTGATATACAAACCAAATGAATTTGTGAACCCAAGGGATAAATATTAAATACCTAAGGGATCAATATTTTAAACACAAGAGATTAAAAAACCCTAAGAATTAATATTTTTAACTCAAAATATTTTAAGACCCAAGTGTGGTTTAATATGATATACAAAAAGAACTAATAAACCCAAGAGTTTTGTATTATAAACTCAAGGAATTGGTGAACCCAAGGGATAAATATTAAAAACCTAAGGGATAAATAAGGAAAATGGATTAATATGAAAAACATAAGAGATTAATAAAGCCTACAAATTAATATCTTAAACAAAAACATTTGATAAAATAACATGACTATTAATATTATAAACCCAAGGGAATAATATTAAACCTAAGAGTGTAATATTATAAACCTAAAGTATATAAAAACTATTAGATAAATATTATAAACCGTAAAATAAACATGGTTGAGCATGCTTGACTTAAACATTGAGACAATTGTTGTCATAATGGGACGTTGGATGAAGAATGACCAAGGTTTTCCATGGTTGATTTTCATATTAAGACAATATTTGTCACAATGTGACATTCGACCATGGAAGACCTTGATTGAGTACAACTAACTATGGTTATCAATGGCAGGCCATGGTTGATTTTCATATTGAAACAATGTTTTTCATAATGTGACATTGGGCCATGCGTTAATATTAAAATGTATGACTAATATTTAATGCATAATATTACCAACCCAAAGAATTATAAAACTCAAGGGAATAATAAACCCTAATAATTAATATCTTAAACAGAAAATCTAGTAAATGAATAAACCCTAATAATTAATAATTTAATCTCAAGATATTAATAAACTGAAGAGATTATTAATATTATAAACCAAAAGAACTAATAAACCCAAGGGTTTAATATTATAAACCAAAGGAATTGGTGAACCCAAGGGATAAATATTAATATTATAAACCAAGAAATTAATAAAGCATAAGAATTAATATTTTAAACTCAATAGATTCATAAACCCTAAGACTTAATATTTTGAACTCAAAATATTAATAAACACAATGGGTTATTAATATTATAAACCAAAATAACTAATAAATCCAAGGGTTTAATATTGCAAACCAAAGGAATTGGTGAACCCAAGGGATAAATATTAAAGACCTAAGGGATCAATAAGACCAATGGATCAATAGTAAAACACAAGATATCAATAAACCCTAAGAATCAATATTATGAACCAAAATATTATAATCCACAATGTTATAAACTCTAAATATTAAACACAATATTATAAACTCTGATATTAAACCTGAATATTATAAACAATATTAATCCCTAATTATAAACCCTATATACTAGAATCTATATTATAACCCAACGTATTATGCCATAATGTAAATTATGATATTAAAACTCAAAAAATTATTATAAACCAAAAGAAGTAATAAACACAAGGGTTTAATATTCTAAACCAAAGGAATCGGTGAACTGAGGGGATAAATATTAAAAACCAACAGGATTAATAAGGTCAAAGGATCAATATTAAAAACACAAAAGAGTAATAAACCCTAAGAATAAATTTTTTAAACTCAAAAACCTAAGAAATTAATTAACCCTAATAATTAATATTTTAAATTAAATAGATTATCAAACCCAAGACATTATTAATATTATAAACCAAAAGAAGTAATAAACCCAAGGGTTTAATATTATAAACCAAAGTAATTGGTGAACCCAAGGGATAAATATTAATATTAAAAAACAAGAAATTAATAAAGCCTAATAATAAAATATTTTAAACTCAAGAGATTAACAAACAATAAGAATTAATATTTTAAACTCAAGAGATTAATAAACCAAAGGGGTTATTAATATTGTAAACATAAAGAACTAATAACACCAAGGGTTTAATATTACAAACCAAAGGAATTGGTGAACTGAAGGGATGAATCTTAAAAACCTAAGGGGTCAATAAGTCCAAGGGATCAATATTAAAAACGCAAGAGATTAATAAAGCCTATGAACTAATATTTTTATCTGAAAATCCTAAGAAATTAAGAAACCCTAAGAATTAATAATTTTAACTCAAGAGATTCTAAGACCCAAGGGTGGTTTAATATTATAAATGAAAAGAACTAATAAACGTAAGGGTTTTATATTATAAACCCAAGGAATTGGTGAGCCCAAGGAGTAAATATTAAAAACCTAGGGGATCAATAAGGCTAAGGGATCAATATGAAAAACATAAGAGATTAATAAAGCCTAAAAATTAATATCTTAAACAAAAAAGTTTGATAAACTCACATGATTATTAGTATTATAAACTCAAGGGAATAATATTAAACCTAAGATATTAATATTATAGACCTGAAGTATATAAAAACCTTTAGATAAATATTATAAACCTCAAGTATATAAAAATATTCAGGTAAATACTATAAACTGTAAAATAAACATGGTTGAGCATGCTTGATTTAAACATTGAGACAATTGTTGTAACAATAAGATGTTGGAAGAAGAATGACCATGGTTTTCCATGGTTGATTTTCATATTAAGACAATATTTGTCACAATGTAACATTCAACTATGGAAGACCTTGATTGACTACTACTAACTATGATTAAAAATGGTAGCTCATGGCTGATTTTCATATTCAGACAATGTTTTTCATAATGTGACATTGGACCATGCATTAATATTAAAGTGTACAACTAATATTTAACACCTAATATCACCAACCAAAGGGATTAGAATACTCAAGAGATTAATAAAACCTAAGAATTAATATCTTAAACTCAAAGCCTAAGAAATTATTAAACCATACGAATTAATAATTTAAAATGAAGAGATTGATAATCCAAAGAGATTACTAATATTATAAACCAAAAGAACTAATAAACCCAAGGGTTTAATATTATAAACCAAAGGAATTGGTGAACCCAAGGGATAAATATTAATATTATAAACCAATAAATTTATAAAGCATAAGAATTAATATTTTTAACTCAAGAGATTAATAAACCATAAGAATTAACATTTAAACTCAAGAGATTAATAATCCCAAGGGGTTATTAATATTATAAACCAAAAGAACTAATAAACCCAAGGATTTAATATTACAAACCAAAGGAACTCGTGAGCCAAACGGATAAATATGAAAAACCTAAGAGATCAATAAGGCCAAGGGATCAATATTAAAAACACAAGAGATCAATAAACCGTCAAAATCAATATTATGAACCAAAATATTATAATCTCCAATTTTATAAACTCTAAATATTAAACACAATATTATAAACCCTAATATTAAACCCAAATATTATAAACCCAATATTAAACCCTAATTATAAACCCTATATATTACAATCTATATTATAACCCAACATATTACTCCATAATGTAAGTCATAATATAAAAACCAAATATTTAAGCCCTATATCTGTTAAACACTCAATATTATAAACTCCAATATTAAAAAAAATATTATAAACTTTATTATTAAACCCAATAATCTAAACTGAAATAGTAGAAACCTTAACATTATACCCAAATATTACAAACCGTCATCTTATAAACCAAAAATATTATAGACCCAAATTTTATAAACGTTACAACACCCACATTGGTAAATGTGTTTCATACATGGTGATTAGTGTATATTAAGCACACTCATAACCACAATAATCAATGTTCTTGCATAATTTATACTAAATATTATATTATAGACTATACTATATTATAAATCTAATAACCCACTCTCAGTGTAGCGGAAATCGAGGTGTTCTAGGGTTTTCTATAATGGTACCATTCTAGGGTTTGTGTACATGCTCTATTACACCTATCAGCGGCAACAGGAGAGGGATGTTGGCTCTGGCCATAAATAATGGCAGCAACATCAAGGGGGGGAGAGATCCCCTCCTACAAGAATATCACATCCAGAGAGAGTAGCGGACAGAATAAAGCTATGGGTCCTACTGCAGGACTGGTTCTCGGGGCACAATGGCATGTGCAACAAAGGGGTCAGTGTTTGCCTAAATCCTCTAAAAAACCTTGTTTTATAATTCCTCTGAATAAAATGAATCATTATAGAGGTTATATGAAAGATCATGCCCTTATTTGTAAGTTCATATGGATTTGGCCTATTGAAAAGGATTTACTGACATGGATTCACATTAAGTGGAAGCCAAAGGGGCATTTAGATATTAAATTTGGTGCAAGAGGATTTTTTGTAGTTATTTTTACTAACTTATTGGAAAAAGAAAGGGTTTTTGAAGGGTGGCCGTAATTTTATCAAAACGTGGGCCTATTCTTAAGGCATTGGGAAGAATGTTATAATCCTGACAAGGAGTAGTTCCTCTCAGCCCCTGTGTATGGGTTCGCCTGTTCGCATTACCTATGGATTTCTGGGATCTGGAAATTCTGGAAGGGATAGGGAACTCATTGGGTAGGTTTTTTTAAATTGTAGAAACTACCAGAAGAGGAATATATACATATTTTGTGAGGATATGTGTTTATATGAATATATCAGAACCCCGTCCTGAATCAATTGAGTTAAAATATGCGGGAGAAGTGTGGCAGCAATTATTATATTATGAACATATTTTGTTTCAGTGCAGAAGATGTCATGAATATGGTCACCTATATAAAACTTGCCGTCTAAATGACTCTCACCAGTCTTAAAAGCACCCAGCAACAGAGGCAGAAGAAAATAAGGAAGAAGGGTTTCAGACAGTTACTAGTCAAAAAAAGCAAGGGCAAGGGTGTCAACAAGGAAACATCCAAATGCAGGAAAAACCTCAATGAAAAAGTAAAGATACGTATGAAGTCTTACAAGAACAAGTCGAGGAGGAAATAGAAGTGGAAGTAACGAATGAGGAAATACCACCTATTGCTTCTGCAAAATTGGTAACTGCTAAGTAGAAAGCCCCCCTAGAAGGTTTAGAACAGGGAGAGCAACAAGACAATAGGGAACAAGAAGAAATGGAGATAGATATGATGAAGGAGGAACTTATTAAAGAGGAGCTACTCATGAAACAATTATTGCAAGAATGGAAAAAACTTGATGATGGGTTTATCCCTGAAGATCAAAAAGTGTTATACAAGGAAACCTTTGAGCAATATCTAACAATGTAGGCACGACGAGAAGTGGAATTAGCTAGTCAAAAATTATCTCAGCAAACCATACCTCAAAAGGTAAGTCAAGAGGTATATATGAAGACAAAACTAGGGAAGAAAAGAGGGAGGAAGACCTTGCAAGAATCAATACAACTGGTTGGTGAAATGTTGGTTAACTCTGGACATATCGTTCTGATCTCAATGATGTTCCACAGACTAAATAAACCTACTTAATGATAGTTGTCTATGGAATGTAAGGGGCCTTAATAGTAAAGGAAAATAGAGACATTTACAAGAAAGAGTGACAAAGAAAAATCCTCAAATTGTTCTCCTTCAGGAAACTAAAGTGTCAGGAGAACGATTGGAAGAAATTGTTAGTAGACTAAAACCCCGATATGAAGTGATGACAATATATGCAGGGGGTATAGCAATTTTATGGAACCCAACAAAAATGGAGGCTAATGGTTGGATTGGGTTGCCTTGAATCATAATGGGAAGATTTAGATTGATAGGAACTAAGGAATGGCTTTCTATCTCTTCTGTATATGGCCCTACTATTCCAGGAGATAATCAAGATTTCTTTAGAAAGTTTAGAAATCTTAAACTCATAATTCTGGATAAATATTGGGTTGTTGGAGGGTATTTTAATATGGTGGCTAGTATAGATGAACAAAAAGGGGTAACTGGCAGGTTTACTTAGGAGATGGAGGAATTTACTGACCTCGTAATGGACACAAAACTAGTGGATGTTCCAACTAATAATGGAAAATTTACGTGGAATAATCGCAGGGGAGGGATACACCAAATCGCATCATGTCTTGATTGATTTTTTGTTTCAGAGGACTTTGTGAGTTTGGATCTATTATATGAGGCAGTTGTTGTACCTAGCTTGGGATCTAACCATTGGCCAATCCGTCTGGAGGTTGACATTAAACAATAGCAAAATAAATGGTTGTTCAGGTTTGAATGTTTCTGGCTTAGAGATCCTACCTTTATACTGAAAGTTCGTGGATGGTGGGAGGAGAGTCGGTTGAAAGGAAGAAACCACATGCACACATTCCAACTAAAACTAAAGGAGCTCAAGAAAAAAATTAAAAAATGGAATAAAGAAGAATTTGGTGACATTCATAAGGAGAAAAACAAACTCCAAGGGCATATGGAACAAATTCAACAACAAATGATTTTAACAGGGAGGGCAACTAATTTAATTAAAGAAGAAGGGATACTTCTTAATAAAATAGAGGAGCGTAGAATCCAAGAAGAAATCTTATGGAAACAGAAATCTCAGATACAATGGCTTCATGAAGGGGAAAAAACTCTAGTTTTTTCATAAAGCTATGGTTCAATGTATATAGCATAATAGGATTTTATTGCTTAAAAACTCGAGAGGGAATCGCTTGGCTGAGCATCGGGATTTGGAAAAGGAGTTGTTAAATCATTTTAAAGGAATTCTTACAGATCCAAATCAGCACAGGTCTGCTGAAATTGAACAGATAAAACGATTCATTCCATGTATTGTTAGCAGGGAGAAAAATTTAGCCCTCCTTAGGGAAATCACAATGTTGGAAGTGGAAGAGATTGTTAAAGAGATGCCTAAGAATAAAGCGCCTGGGAATGATGGTTTCACAACTGAATTCTACCAAGCCTCATGGAATTTTATAGGAAAGGATATCGTGGAGCTAGCTGAGGAGTCTCACCGAACTCATCAGGTATTCCCTGGATTAAATTCTACCTTTCTTACCTTGATTCCTAAACATGATAGGTATGATACTCCTTCTGGGTTTTTCCCTATAGCTTTATGTAATTTGATTTATAAAATCATATCTATGATTATGGTGAATCGCCTTAAACCAATCTTACCAACTCTCATATCTCCAGAGCAAATAGGGTTTGTTAAAGGCAAACAAATTTTAGATGGAATTATGACAGCTCAAGAGGCCATTCATTCACTTTGTAATCTTAAAGCTAATGTAATTCTTATTAAGTTAGGTTTGGAAAAAGCTATGATAGCTTAAATTGGAATTATTTTCAGTAGATCTTACTTTCCTTTGGGTTCAATGATTGATGGGTGCAGTGGGTTTTATCTTTTATCACCTCCTCTCATTTCTCTATGTAATATTCCTAATTAGTGACAGTTAATTGGAATATTCTATTTTGTTTAGTTTGTCGTCTATAGTTTGTAAATAAATAAAAAGTGAGTGAGGAGGGTCTAACTCACTTAAGTGAAATAAGACATCCACCTAGTAGCACAACGTTGTGACTTAAGTGGGAGTCAAGGGGGGCCTAACACCACGTAGAGGAGGGGGCCTATGTACACTCTAGAAGCTTCTACAAGCTTCTGCGCAGATAAGGATGAGGATGTGGAGGAGAGAGAGAGAGAGGCTATGTTGGGTTTTGGAGGGAAACCAATGTTATAAAATATGGAGGAGCCTCCTAATTTCATTCATTCTTGAGTTGATGATTTTTGAGTGAGACATTGGTCTTCTTGAGCATGCTAGCTGTTTAGCCTGTCTACAGCACTTTTTAGTGCACCGAGTGTCTCCGTGGGGAGATTTCACCCTTAGCCCTGGGGGACTTCGAGTGCCTGCTTGGGCAAGGTTAGTTTTTCAGCATCATCCTCCAGGACAACGTTATTGCTGCAACAACATAATACTGTGTTGTAGGGTGTTGCCGTGGAGATTCCACAACACCTCTTCCTTCTCTTGTTTTTTAGAGGGAGAGTCTTTCTTTCCTTTGGAGGATCAGATTGGAAGACGTTGGAGCTGATTTGTAGATCTTGGCACTTGGCCAAAGGGTTTTATTCCACCCACTGCGCAGTCCCTCTTAGTGTCTGCATTATTTTCATGGTGTAGCTGTTGTAAGGGTTTGCAGATTGATTTGAGGGTAATATCTCAAGTGTAACGATCAGCCTTCCACTTAGGAGATCCATTGGAGGAGGTCTACTTCAGTTTGTTCATCATCTTCAACCTTCTCTATTGAGTTCCAGATTTGAGTTGCAGTAACTGCCCAACAACTCCGACATTTTTGCCATTTTGTGTATTTCAGCCAATCCCTTGGAGGATTGATGTATTACTGTTTCTAAGGGTTAGAGCTTCGCTCCCCTATTGTATTTGGACCATATATTGTCATATCAATGTATTTACATCATTTTGGAGCAGTGTTCCATCATAGATTGCGTCCTCATAGCCTGGGTTTTTGCAGAGATAGCAGTGTTCTTCATTTTCATGTACATGTATTATTGAGGCTTGCATTTCTTTTCTTGAGAGGTTTATTCCTCAAGACTTGTACACTCTTTTGCTGCTATACATTATTCTTGGCTATATATATTCATCTTCTTGTCTCACAGCTCATTGTAAAATGTTGTCTCTTCATGGTTTGCTCATATATGCATTTGCCTATTGCTGTAAGTCACTTTTGAGTGGGATTCTTCAAGCAGCTCTACAGACAGAGTCTGGAAAGGGCCAGATAGCCTTTGGATCTCATTCTCCTTAGAGACGACATATCCGGTAAATGCCCTCCCAGTCAATCTCTAGTTGGAGTTTGTCGTGACTTAGAGATATCCCCGAAACGGGATATTACAGTGGTATCAGCGCATAGTTCTGGCTTAGCCTGTGGACATTATCACAATGCCTACATTCTTACCTCTAGTACCGAGTGAGAAAGAGAGGCAGCATTATCATATACCCTTTGGAGATTATTTCTGAGAATGGCAGTCCAAGGGGGAAGACTTCAGAGCGGCTTTTCCTTTCAAATATTACTGTCAACTTAGGCAGGATGAAAGTGAATGGAACAATGGAGGATCTAGAATGCAGAGCTCAGAGTTGCAGCGTACCACTGGGAGGACACCTTTTCCCATGTATGAGGGATCCACTGGTCCCTGTGAGTCTAATCCCAATAAGACCGGAACGGTGAAAAAGATGAGTTTATTCTCATCTATTTTCAGATCCAGAGGAAATGCATCCACCGTTGAGGAGGTCAAGAAGATTGAAGAAAAAGAAGAGGAGGGACCATGCACTTCCTATTCTCATCAAGAAGGAGATATTGAGCATGGAAGATACTTGGATCATCAAATTCTCACTAAATACCTTTTTGAGTATAGATCTCAACCTAGGGCCTTCACAGAGACTCTAGATTTTCCTCATTTCATCCAGCTGAAGGAAGAGAAGAGACCATGCAGCAGAATAGATTTCTGTTGTCTACCTTTGATGGGTCATCTAATGCAAGAACTTGGGGGAGAAAGTTGGAGGCATTTTTCCTACTACATCCTGTAGCAGGTAAAGAAGCTGTTGAAATTTCAGCACTGCATTTGGAGGGTGAAGCCTATGATTGGTGGTGCAGCCACCTGAGCCATACAAGGGTGGAGACTTTTGCAAGGTTCACTCAAGGGTTGATCCAAACCTTTGACAGAGAAAGAGAAAAGAAAGAAGAGATCACATCACCTCTTGAGGAGGCTTGTGATAACGCTGTCACTCTCATGGAGAAGCAGCCACATGCATCAACAGTTGGGGCAGCCAACACTTTTGAGGAAGGGACTCTTGTAGCCCTACAAGAAGTTCCAAATGCACATCAAGGTATGAAAATATTTCCACATTCCATTGTTGTAGCAAATTATTTTGATCAATGTGGAGATTTACTTTTACATGACCAAGGGTCAAATCTCATTGCTACTATAGATCAACTTGGTTGCACTGCACCATGCAACATTGAAACACTCAAGAAGGAATCAAACCATCATTCTCATGAGCCATTGTTGGATTGTAGATCACATTGGAGGTTGGGGTTTGAAGCCTTGAAGATTGACGGTAGAAATCTTGGAGGAAGAAACCTTTTCTCCCTTCAAGATGACACTTTCTCAATGAGCTCTTCTTAGCTCAAAGAGGAACTTCTAATTTTAGATCCAAGACCTCATTGGTTTTGGGAGATTATGGATGAGAGGGAGGTCTTAAGGAGAGATCTCACTGGAGATGCACTTCGACACACCATGGGATGCAATGACTTTCTTCCCTTCTCACAAGAGCAGATAGAAGATGGAGGACATCTTAGGATGGATAACATCTCTCATGTTTGTCTTGGACATCCCTTGAGCCATACACATCATGATGGGAGGTTTTTGCCTACCACCTATTTGATTCTTGATAGGGTCTCATTGTTCCTTGAGAAGCGTACATTTCAAAATCCCATGAAGTGCAAAGACGGGAATTTGATTTGGGAGGATGGTAGCCCTCATGGGAGGAGTACCAGGATGAGGAGAAGAAGGATGCATCCACAGGTGATTGAGTGGATGTGGATGATGAGAAAGGAGCTAGGGAGCTACCTGCAGATCTATGATATCGGGCAGCAGGAGGCTTGGCTGCACTAGTTACTCTTGAAGGAGTTTGGCCATCACTTGTACTTGCAGATCTATGATACCGGGCAGCAGGAGGCTTGGCTGCACCGGTTACTCTTGAAGGAGTTTGGCCATCACTTGGAAAACACTCTTCCTAAGAGTAGGAGGACGGGGAAAAGATGGCTGGATACTTGTATCATTGAGCAACATAGAGTATGGATGCATGGTGTTGATATGATACTCATATAATTCATTATGCCTTCATCACATGATTAGTATGATGGAGGTATGGGGAGGCAACACAATGTCTTGTTGCTTTGTTTTTTTCTGGGAGAGAAGGGCAGATTTTCTCTCACACTTTGTATGATGTTGCAGGAAGAGGGGATAGCACTATCTCCTTGGTATTTAATGATGATTGGGAAGCACTTCCATCGTGGGAGGTATTCCATATTTGTTGCAGCATTATTAGAGGAGTATTTGACAAGGAGCATGTCAAAGAACAGAGCTTTGTATTGATAGGAGCTTATTTGCATGAGCTCACAGTGCTATCACTTTGGAGCAGAACCTTATGGCTGAAGTGTGCCCAGCAGAGATATGGTGGATCCATAACCCATAGATCACAGGATCACTTCATATTTTTTGCACTTGATGAACAAAGAAGAGGTAATGATGATAGAGATATCTATGGCATATTTTTCTTGACTTGGATTTCCAAGCATCAGGAGGATTATCTTTTTGCAGCACATGGTTCAGTCTTCTTCATAGCATGCCAACATACTATGGAGGACTCATTCATGGATCCATGTACCATCTTACTTCCAGCATTTTGTGAGAATTTTGTATATACATTCATTGATTTGCACACTTTTACATTTTCATGCAGTGCATTGCTTCACAAGAGGGCAAGCTTGTCAAATTGCTCCATGAATTGTATTGGGCCAATCTACATGGAGGCAGCCATCTCTTTTGTGGCCTTGGGAAAATGTTTTATCACCACATGTATGTTCATTTGCTGCACTATATCATGTATCATATGAAGACATGCATGATTAACAGAAAAAATTTTCCATGTACTCTTATCAAGCAATAACTTGTAAAATTGTGTTGTCACTATGGGGAAAGTTGTTGGTACCTTCTTGCATTACTTGTAACCTTCAGCGTTTTCTTTATTTTGCTGCTGATCATGTCTTCATTTGATGATATATATTATATTTGTATGGGAGGCTTGATTATGAGGGAGACACATGAGCTGGATGTGTCCGTGAGTGGCAAAAATTCTCACAATTTCAGCACTACATGTTCTAATGGGAGCATGAGAGGAGATATGGCCACCACAGCCAAATGTTTGTTCTCTTTTGAGGTGGGCCATAAGATTTATATTCATCCATTGTATATCCATGAGCAAGTGCTTGATCATGTATTATTTTTGTTACATTCAACCATTTACTATCCTTTAGTAGATGTGATGAATCATGGATATTACTTGCCATGTAATTTTCTGAATGTGCAGTGGATGAGACTGCGCTGTATCCTTGTGAGAAATTGTTTGCATCATGTATCATCATGTAAAACCTTCAGCAAACCTCTCATTAGGATGTTCCATGATGACCATGTCCTATTCTTCATGGATAGATTGTTTTGGTCCAGCTTGTTCTTCATTGTTGGAGGAACCTTCTTTGGAGGATTGTTCTTCACTTTGCCATTGGAGGGCAATAATTTTGCAGCCGAGGATCAGCATACACTCTACACTTGTTATGAGTGGAGAGAAGGACAACATGGGGTAAGCTATGATGCTTTCCAAGTTCAGATTTTCAGCCCACCTTCATTACCGGAGCTTGAGGTGGAAGGAGATTTTCAGGAGTTGCCTTGTTGGGAGGTGGTTCATTTTGTTTGGATGATTGCTTGGAGATGGAGGATCCACATGAGGGAGATGTTCTTCATTATATTCCAGACTCCATGCCTTGAGTGGATATTCTTCAGTTCTATCCTTGCAGTTTCTTGGGGAGGTATTTCACCCAAGATCGATGGGGGGATAGCTTACACAGTGACAGATACAGCACAGCAAGGGTCATGGTCTTCGCCTCTTAGAGGATCAGTCATACGCAGAGGCAGTGCGCAGTCCAATCCGTGGGACTTGGGCTATTATTGGCCATGGTGGCGATGGGATCCAGGAGGATTGTTGGTTGGCTGGTACCCTGAGAGATCAGTTTGGGATCCCGGCATTGAGAGATCCCTTCATATCAGGGTGATGCAGAGGACAGGAAAGATTTAGTGTTGCATCGGTGGAGAGCATCAGCTAGGAAGAAGACTTGTTCAGGCAGTTTCTTGAGGGCAAGCAACATTTTTCCGGGGGGGACTGTAATATTCCTAATTAGCGACAGCTAATTGGAATATTCTATTTTTTTTAGTTTTTCATCTGTTAGACTCCTATACCAATATGTGTCATATATCATGATTGACTTGATGGGCTATGTAATATGTTCATACCTTTCCTTGTTGCAAAGGTTTTCCATATTCTCAAAAAATCAAAAAATTTAAAAAATGTAAAGAGGGTATACCCTAAAAGAAAAATCAAAGGGTGAAAAAATAAAAATGGTCAAAAAAGTGAAAGAAAATGAACCCCGCCAAAATAAAGGCCAAAGAAAGTGTGCAAGTCTAAATGCCACTACTTTTTGCTCTGATGTAATAAATAAAATTGTGTGCAACTTGTATTTTATGCCACAATTGATGAATAGTCAAACAATTTAAACTTTGCTAGTTCATCTTTCAATTTTATGTTTTAGAGATAGAGAATAAAATCTGACCAAACTGTTTAATATTTGCAGATAAGTAGATAGGTGGAGTAAATAAAAGGAGCTCAACAGTTTAATCAGAACCCTTGGATGTAATAAGGATATAATTAGATATATTTCCATATGTAAAAGAAAAAGTGTGGTAAGGGTTTGCCAGTCTAAGTGCACCCTAATAAAGAAGAAAAAATGGTAGGGTAAAGTAGGTAGGGTAGGTAGATGATGTTGCAGAATTACATGTGATAAATAATGGCTTTAGATGTGTTAAATTTTTACTTTCATCACAAGTGCAAAGCCAGACAATACACAGGAAGAATTTCAAGCAAAGAAAAGTCAAAATTATTAACTTCCCTTCTCATCTTTTCCTAAAAATTTGACTAATTTCCCCAAAAGTACTAAGGGATGTGAAAATTAGAGGGGCTCAAGGCATTTCCTTGACTTTTGGAGGGACCGGACCCTCGGCTCAATAATTGGAAAGCTTAAGTACTTAAAATCATTCATCATAACATTCACTCACTTCTAAAAAAATCATGCAATATTCCATAAAAACCCTTCTCATAAAAGCATAAGTTAAAGACATTAACCCAATGTTTTACACTTAGTGCTTTATTTCATTTCCATATTAATTTTTAGCTTATTATTTAAATCCCTATGCAATTTTCACCCTTTTTCCCGTATTATTTTAATAAAATCCCCAATAATTAATATCCCACCCCTTTGGTTGAAAAATAACCATATAATTGCGTTAATTGTAATTAATTGGTTGAATTACCAATTAATTAAAAAAACCGCTAACTCGCCATATAAAAGGGATTAATTAACCCTCCTGGTTAATTAATAACCTAATCCACCAATCAAATCACCCCCGATGTGATTAATTCATAATAAATTGCATTGGGTCCGCCATTTTAAATCTCCACCATTTTCCTTTCTCGAGGATCGTCCGATCAGCTCATCTCAAATCTATGGTTATCATCCATATCGCTAGCCATCCTCGTCTGAACGATAACGCGTGATGGCCAAGCCGTTTTCTGAACAGTGTCGTGCCACATGTCATCCATCATATGGAATCGCTGCCCATCCGCTCAAAACCGCCCTTTCCCAAAAGTTGTGCGATAGAAACCACTTATTGCCTGCCTCCCATGACAAAGCCCCTGTACTTGCTGACGTCATCCATTTAAATAATTAAAAACCTGCCAACCTTTGACTTTGCAAATAAAACAAATGTGCCCGCGTCGTTTTCATTATTCTGAGTAACAACCAAAGTCTCATGTAGAAAACTCCAAAACCAACTGTCGAACGCCATCAACTGACACCTTGCTAAGGAAAATTGCAGCCGAGCATTCAAAATTCATCTGCCATAGCTAATACATGTTCCAATTACTGTTAATTTCCCGGAAAACAGGTATCTACCCAAATTCCCGTTAAACTCTGTAAAAACCTAGTTTTGTCTTAAATTCTACACGAAAACTGAAGCAGAGTTTAATATTGGTCTTTAGTTCAGGACAATTCCCAAAACTACAATTGCATTCCTAAACCTGTGATTGTGCCCGTTTTTTTATCAAAACCCGAATTCATTTTTGAATCCACAAGAACCAGAAATGGAGATTCTCGTGGCTCTAAATGTCGCACCCTTGAATGCCCCTCACAGAGACTTAGATTATTTGCCTTTAGTAAACAAATATTTCCAAATTAAAGACCTGGTTCTCAGTGAAAGTCCCCTTCGAATTTTTTGCTACTGTAGAGATAATTACTTGTAAGGTTCTGACATTTTTGGATTATGGGAATCCAACCTTCCCATGTACCTTCTCCCCTCAATCCACATTTTCCCTGACACAATCCATTACTGTCATGCAAACTATGATCCCAATCAATGCGCAGTTTTATCCCCAAGTCAGAATGTCCTTTTTCCCATAATTTCTCAGTCTATCAATGAGATGTTACAATTTCAACCTGGTTAAGCCCTAACTCCCCTTTCTATGGGAGAATTACTTGATAAATCTGCCAAATTATCCCATGAAGAGTTAAATCGCCTCTGTCAGACCTTCATGTTTCCAGAATATTAGCCCAAAGGCCCTCCCCCTTATGGGTATACCTTTTTCACTGATGTGGGCAGACTTATTCTGAGTATGATATCCTTTATAATGGGTTTCAATACTAGTGAATAGGTTGACCAATTAACCCTAATATTGTTGTCTATTTTCACCCCTGGACAGCCCCCTGCTATCAAGTATGACTTTGCTTCCTACATTGCAGACAAAATCCATGATCAATTCATGAGATTAGAGAATGAAAGAGTGTTCAAGTATTTTTCTGTTATTTATCATCTCATGCTTTATTACGAATCAGAAAGTTTCCCTTTCTATGTCAAAAATCTTGATGCCAAAGGAAATCCTAGGTCTGTTATCTTTTGGTCCGCCATCACTCATAATTCCTGTGATTCTCTTTATCCCTACAATGATTTTATTGACCTTTTTGTACACCCTACAACCACCTTGTTGACAGGAGTCTTTCCTCCTAGGGTCAATAGTGAAATCAAGAAAATTCTTCAGCTCTCAAAGGAATACCAGATAGGTGACTGGTACCTATACCGAAATCACACAGAAATCAGAATATATGGGTGCAAGCTATGCCCATTAAAGTTGCAAAAATATGTCCCAATGAGACTCTTTGCATTAGAGTATTTTAGGGAGATGATCAATTCAGATATAGTCCATTTTTGTAATGCAAAGAAAAAGGCTCAATTCAGGATTAAAAGTCAGCTAGGTCCCTTTGTTTGTAACTCTAGAGATGCTAGAAAGGAAGCTGAAAGAATATTAGAAGATTATCTTAAATTACAAAAAAGTTTCTATTGGGTACCTTATGACCCAAATAGCTTTATTTGTGATAGAAGAACGAAAAACAAACTATCACCATACATTCATCAAAGAATCCCAGAAATTGAACAGTATGCCAATATGGATGAATGGATGCAAGGGACATTGGTAGAACAGGATAGTGAGGAGGTCAATGTTGAAAATGTAATGAAAGACCTTGAAAAAATACTTGACCTAGACTCTTTTGGATAGGTACAGATACCAGGTATTGGTATTTCTTCTGCTAGGACTTCTCAACAAAATCTACAGGAAATCAGTGCATTGGCTACAGTAGCATCTAAAGGAAAGGAGAAAGAGGTTGATATACAGGTTACAGAGAAATTTACAATGACAGAACAACCTCAAACTTCTAAATAACAGGGTCAAGTACAGGTTTCTCCTACTCAGACCAATGTAGCAGAAATATCAATTTTACAAACTACTCTTAATGTAGAAAAGGGTAAAAAGAGAGATGTTGAAGCAGCTACTCCTGTCAGTGGATCTTCTGAATAGCCAGATGCTAAAAGACAAAAATTGAACCCTCTTCTAGAAGTGGAATCTGTTCATGAAATTCCTGATAGTCAGACACAAGACGAATTGGGTAGTCATCAAACATGTACAATCAGTGGAACATCCACTACTTTACAAAGAAAAGAGTTGCAAAGGCAGCAAAGTGCAGAAGTATCATCTTTCAAACCACCAATGAAAGATGCCTGGGATATTAAAAGAACATTCATAAATATCAAGGCCAGAAATGATCCTCTCAGACTTCAAGTTTACAATCAGTGTTTGAAGATGGCTCCTAAGAATCAATAAATATTGATGTCATCCTATGACATTCAACAGGGTAAAATGCTAATGAGTCACTTCAAACCTAAAGTGCAGCAACCTCAAATAGCTACAGATTATATCAGGACTAATTTTGAAATCATAGCAAAGGATATTCATCCTTTGGATCAAATTGAGCTACATAAACAGATAGGTGAAATAATTTATTCTACTCTGACAGATAAATCAATGATGACCCAGAAACTGTAGGATTCTTTGGAGAATACAAATGCTCAATTAAGCCTTGAAAAAGCCTCTTCTCAGGCTAAGGACAACATGATTAATACTTTGGAGGAAATTATTATTGGTTTGGGTCATAATCCCAAGGATGTCAAGGGTATAGAAGCTTTGATTAAGAAAAAAGATTATGATATTGCAGCTTTGAGAAAATAACCGAAGTTACCAGCCTCAAGACATCCGCAGACTGTTGAAATTATAAAGCAAAATTCTGAAGAAGAATTAATAAACTTGCTCTTAAAACTGAAAAAGAGCTTGAAAAGGCATTAAAATACAAGCAGCCTAGTGTTCCAACATCTACAACAGAGGTGATTACAGGTACTACAACAACAGGTCAGCCAACAGAATTGTCACAGGTAAATACTTCAAATTTGAGTACAGAAGAATTAAAACTCCAAGTGACAAAGCTACAGAGAACAAAGGTGAAACTCACAACTTTGGAACAGAAATATGATCTCTCGATGATGAGTGTTGTAGATAAAACAGGAGAGGTCAACAGATTAGAAAAGTTGGTTAACAGATTGGAGAAGGATCTCACATTGGAGAAGGCTTTAAAGGAAATAAATGAAATTCTTTGGGACAACATCATCTAGTCAATAAAATATGTTTGGCCCTCAATTCAAATAATTTATGAACATAATGATTTGGTCAAATTGGCTCTGGAAGAAATCCTAAGAGCAAGAGAAGAATTGGGAAACATGCCTGAAGAAGCTGATAAACTTATCCGCTTTTTAAATACTCAGAACAAGCATCAACTTGAAGAACTTGGCATCCAAGACAGGACAAGAACAATTTTGGAAATAAAGAGAGTTTTTACCAAAAGAACTCTGATGCGGAATTTGGAACGAAGATGCTCTGACATGCAAGAAGAAATCACTGCCTTCATAAAAAGATTTAATATTTTGTTGAATAAATGATTGCCCAGTCCTTTAGTTTCAAAGGATAAATTGATGGACCTTGAAAGTTATGTTGAGAAATTGAACAAGTATGCTGACAATCAGGCTAGTTCCTCAACTAGTTCATCAACAGCAACATTGCCTATAGGAAAAAATCTTCATGATAGATTGGAATTTTTTTTTTATCTCGATCATGAGGTAAAGCATTTGTTCCCATTTCAACCAACTTTCTTTAGGTATATAGAAACAGATAAAACTCTCAGAAAGCTGCAAAGGACCAAAATACCAGAACATAAATGGTGGGAAGAAATGCTAGAACTTTTGTAAAAATTATCCTTACATGAATTTTTGATTATGTACTATAGTAAGTCATGATTAAAAGGATAAAAGGATGAATAGAGGTCAAAGTGTATCAGAGCAGTTAAAGAGTATCAGTGAAACAAAGCAGCCGGCACAGAATTACTAAAGAGGACAGCATCAAGCCAAATCATAAGGGCTGCCTCCAACACATTCTCAAAAGAAGGAAACAGCACAACGTCAGTTATCATTTTTTCTTATCTACGAGACCATCTGTCTCTATTTTTTTGTAAAATACTTATGAGTCATCCTAGATTATATCTCAATTTGTTATGAGATATTTTGTATAATTTTTTTTATAAATACTCCATCAATCTGAGTATTGAAGGGTGGATTCTTAGACTTTGCTGTAACATTGACTATTTTGGAATAAACTGCTATTGGAGAAATTTTGTGTGGCTAGGTGGATGATGAATTGATGCGAAAGACTTTTTACAGGATTCTTGTGTCAAACAACGGATCAATAAGTCATCTATCTCTTGTGTTTTAAAGTCTTTATATCTGTTTATTATATCATTGTGTTTCATATCTGAATGATTAATGAAAAGGAATAAATCAGAAAGTGCTTAAATGTAATATGATTTTAATCATTGTTATTCTAAATGTTTTCTCCTGAACTGGTTTAAACAGTGAATTCTTAATTGCTCCTATTTTTCTAGTTTATACATTTTGGTTATTTAGTAAAGAATACTTAATTTCTCTTTATTAATAATCACTCAATATTCCCTCTTATAAATGTGTTGAAGGATTCTTAATTTCCCTTCATCCATTTTGATTCCATCCCATTCACTTTAAGATCTATAATTGTTCCCTGTGAAACCATCTTTTGTTAAGAAAATTAATTCAGTTAAGCCATTTTCCTTTGACTCCATTAGCCCAATGGCCTGAAATACTCAATATTGTCCTCAGTTATTGAATTCCATCACCCAAACTCAATCAAAACCCTCGGACTTTATAACTAGCTTAATATCTTAAAAAACAAAGCTAAATTTTATAGATAGAGCCCTCTCTGGGTATAGATTGGCTAGATTATGTACCTAAAAGTTGGTTTGTGGTTACCTTGGACTTCTTTCCTCTTCCCAACAAGTTCAAGGAAAATCTGAGTGATAATATAGTGGCGACCATACTGGGGACCTGAATAATTTTATTGTTACTATTGTTTACTTTATAAACTACAGACGGAGCCTAAAGTTAGCCAGGTAGCCTTTGAACTGATTTTGCTCTACAATTGCATAAGTAAATAAATGTTGCTTCAGTCTATCTCCGGTCTAGTTTATGAGCTGAACTTTGGTTTTAAACATTGGATCAGTTCCTCTAGTCAAATAAATCTTTAAGAAAATTTAAATCCAATATCTAAAACTTCTTAAAGGAATTGTTGAAGTTGTATTATTCATTTCATTTAAACTAAAAATCAAAAAACATCACTTAGAAATCTAGCTTCAGAAAGGACTCGTTACACCAGGGCTAATCCTGATCCAAATCCACCGCCTATGTTTGAAAATCTGAATCTGATTCCCAAAATTCTTGGAAGACAAGATAGTCAAGAAAGCTCTGAAAGTTCTCGACCTCTCTATAGATCAATATCATGTCCAGTAATGTGGATTTATCTTGAAGACAAACCTTTTGACGAGCAGTTTGAAACATCTTTATTTGTAAAAAAATTTGAATCTAAGTTATCCAATTTGGTTCCAGACCCAGTGTTTCTTGAAGATTTAAAATTTGAATTTGTTACATCACATCTTGACAAACATTTGCTAAATTCCATACAATCTGAGCTTACCTCTGAAGGAACTTCAAATATTTCTGCGATCACTTCAGCTTCGCCAAGTTCATCAACTTTCCATCAAACATCTCAACCTCAAATTACCCCTTCTACTCCTCCACCCACCACTCATAGACCAACCTCACCTGTTATTTCACTAACTCTTCCAATGGAAAACAGATATGCTCCTTTGCTACTACCAGCCAATCTAGGGGCTATGCCCCAAGATTACCAATCTAAAATCACTCCTTTTGATGGTTCTGGTACTTACACTACACAACAGCATACTAAAAATATGACTGATTACTTTGAAATTTATGAAATAGATGTTGATGATGTGAGAATGAGAATTTTTGTCCAAAGTCTTACTGGAGAAGTCAGAACCTGGTTTAGGGCTCTTCTTGCAAACAGTGTTACTGACTTACAAGCCCTTTATAGATCATTTTTAAACAGATGGGGAAAAAAAAAAGATCCTCTTCAAATCTTATCAGACTTTGGAAAACTAAAGAGAGGACCAAATGAGACTGTGCAATATTATGTCACCAAGTTCAATGAGGCTTACAATGTTGTTCCCAAAAATCTTAGACCTCCTCCATATTTAGTATTAATCAAATTCCCTGATGGATTTGATTCCGATATAGCTTATCAGCTTAGGGAAAGAGCTCCTCAAACTTTAGATGAAATGCAAAGTATATTTGTTAGTGTTGAAGTCAACCTGATAGAGAAACGAGCTAGAGCTAGAGCTGAAAGGAGAATGCCTGTAAATGAAGAACCCATATCTTTTGAAAAGAAACTCGATGCTATTATCAAAGGAATGGAAAGACTAGGAGATAGAGTAGAAACTATTGAAAATAATAAATCTCCTTGGGATGGTCAACCAAGCAATGCTATAAGAAATCCAAATTTCAGAAGAAACCAAAATCAAAATACTGGAAAATCTGGTCCTGAAAAAAATATTAAGCCCCCATTCCAGGAAAATTATGTTGAAGGCTCAACTTCTGAGGAACCAACTGAAGATGTTCAAATAAACAATTTCACTGAACGTGAAAACGAACTAGAAATTTTCTTGACCCAAGATGATCAAGAAGCTCACATTCTTAAGCAATTTCAAACCCAGCCAGCAGAATCATTTGATTTTAAGGAAGGATATGACACAGCCATTTACGAAGTTCACAAGCAATATAATTTGAGAAGCAGAAGAATTGATGTCCAAGAAAAAAATAAACAGAAAGCCACAAAACAGCCCTTCAGAGGTAAAACCAATACTACCCCTGTACATATTATTTCTAGATTAGATCCTAATCCTTCGCACCCAATAATTGAATATGTATATGATACTCAACTGAATAATAAACAACTTTTCAATACTTTTCCTCCTAAAGGAAATGTAGAGGAACCTCCAGAAGTTGATTCGTAAACAACTTTAGCTCACAACCCCACTCCTGAAAATGAGAAAAATATCGAAAACACAGAAGATAAAGAGAATCCAGTTGTTCAAAATACAAGGACTCAGACCGAGAAACCTTTTAATCTGGAAGCTGAAGTAGGCAAATTGAAAATAGTTGTTCCACTATCTGAATTAGCTAAACATGATGTTTACCGAAGCCAAATCAATAGATTTCTTAATATTCCTAGAAATGATGATTCAGTTAATGTTTTTGATGACCAACCCAGATTACTCTTTGGCCCTGAAGTAAATGGAAAACCTGGAAATGAAGGAACTCCTCCATTCTATGTGAGTTTGAATATACATGATAAAATACTTCATAATGCCATGCTTGACTCTGGAGCATCTCATAATATAATGCCCAAGGCTGTAATGGAAAGATTAAATCTAGACATCACCAGACCATACAAAGATCTCTTTTCTTTTCATTCAATTCAGGTAAGATGTTTAGTATTAATCAAAGATTTGTGTGTTACATTGGTTCAATACCTTGCTAAAACAATTTTGATGGATATAGTAGTAGCAAATATTCCTCCAAAATATGGTATGCTATTGTCCAGATCTTGGGGTGAAAAAATTGGAGGATCTCTTCAATTAGACATGTCATATGCTACTATTTCAGTGTTAGGCCAACCTAAGAGACTATACAGAGAAACTTTAATGAAATATGTGATAAGTAGTCAAGAGAAGCCTGAAAATTTCCCCATTTACTCAGTGCACTCTAATATGGACTCATTTATTCTTTATAATGCTGAATTTGATCTCCCCACTGAATTAGAAGCACCAGCAATAGAACCAAAAGAAATTGCAAATAAAAAATCAAGTGTTCAAATCCAAGAAATCTCTGAGGAAAAAGAAACATTAGATACACAAGAAAAACTAGAAGAAAATAAAAAACCAGATCTCACTGTGAAGAAAGTTCCTGAAACTCTTGATACCAACTATGAACATGAAATTCTTTGGCATTTAGAATTTGATGGTTCAGTTAATAAGTTAGGAGCAGGAGCTGGAATTTGGATACACAACCTTGAAAACGATCATGCTGAAGGCCATGCTTACAGATTGAACTTTAAATGCACTAATAATATGGCAGAATATGAAGCTCTTTTATTAGGGCTTAAACTTGTCAAAAAATTAGGGGCAATTAGGGTATCTGTCATAGGAGATTCTGATTTAATCATTCAAAAAATCAATGGTGAATTTCTGACAAAAGATCCTAGACTAAGAGAGTACAGAGGAATAGTTGTAAAGATTCTCAATACTTTTCTACAGGCTCAGCTTGCAAAAATCCCAAGAAAACAAAATGTGCATGCTCATAGTCTTGCAATGTTTGCTAGCACTTGTAAATTACTGTTTGAACCTAATCATTAGTTCACAGCTGAGATTAGACACAGACCAGCTATACAAGACAATTTTAAGAATTGGCAAGTGTTTGCAAATGACAATCAGATTAATAATTTTTTGACTTTAGAGAATGAATTTTCTAACAGTAGCATAGATGAAGATATAGTCATTGAATCTGATCAAATAAATGAACA
The DNA here is from genome assembly GCA_034641835.2 of Pinus albicaulis. Classification (NCBI taxonomy): domain Eukaryota; kingdom Viridiplantae; phylum Streptophyta; class Pinopsida; order Pinales; family Pinaceae; genus Pinus; species Pinus albicaulis. The sequence continues at coordinate 1,363,935,222 of CM076570.1, forward strand.
AGAAACAGACATTTCAGAAGAGAGTGCAATTCAAATGCTTCATCCAGCAAATTTCACCAAAAAAGAAATGCAGGACCTTAAACAAATGGAGTTTGATGAGATTATAGAAGAAGAATCTGAAATCATTAATCTGAAATCATTAATCTGAAAGATAATCATTTGCCTAAAGGATTAACTCCTCTGGAAGATCTTTTTGACTCTAATGACATTCCACTGAAACCCAAAATGGAACCTTTGAAAGCTAATATAGAGGAATATAATTTGGGAACTGAAGAAAATCATAAAATAATAAAGTTATCTAAATCTTTGCCTCCCAATCAAAAACTAAAATATTTTGAACTAATAAGAGAATTCCAGGATGTCTTTACCTAGAGTTATGAAGATTTCAAATCATATGATACCTCTATAATTCAACATACAATACCTCTGAGACTAGATTAGAAACCATTTAAATAGAAACTCAGAAGAATCAACCCTGTACTGTTGCCTTCAATTGAAAAAGAAATCAAACGAATGTATGAAGCAGGGATAATTGCCGCTATTATATTTTCAGAGTGGGTGTCTAATTTAGTCCCTATTAGGAAGAAAACTAGAGAGATCAGATTATGTGTTGATTTAAGAAATCGAAATAAGGTTTCTTTGAAGGATAATTATCCTTTGCCCAAAATGGATCACATTTTGCAAAAGGTAGTAGGTGCTTCAAGGATTTCTTTTCTAGATGGGTTTTCAGGATACAACCAGATTCTGGTTCATCCTAATGACTAGGAAAAAACAACTTTTACAACACCATGGGGTACTTTCAAATACTTTAAAATGCCATTTGGACTTAAAAATGCTGGAGCAACCTTCCAAAGGGCAATGGACATTGCATTTGCGAAATAAATTCATGACTTTATTGTTATATATCTAGATGATTTAACTGTTTTTTCTAAATCAGATCAGCAACATTTGGACCATCTCAGACAAGTATTCATAAAATGCAGAAAGTATGGTATATCTTTAAATCCAAAAACGTCATTGTTTGGTCTTGAAGAAGGTAAACTCTTGGGCCATATCATTTCAAAAGATGGTATTAGAATTGATCCTGCTAGAATAGAAGCTATACTGCAGATACCTCATCCTAGAAATATCAAAGAACTTCAAGCTTTCATAGGAAAACTCAATTTTTTTAGAAGATTCATATCTAGCTTAGCTGAATTAATTAGATTGCTTACTAACATGTTAAGAAAGGATTCGAGTATTAAATGGACAGTAGAAGCCAAACAATCATTTGAAGAAATTAAAATGGCTTTGACTAGAACACCAGTTCTTACCAGTCCACAATTTGATAGAGACTTCATTATCTTTTCATTTGCATCAGAACATACTGTAGCAGCTGTTTTATTACAAAAGGATGATCAAGGATGTGAAAAACCTATAGCCTTTTTTAGTAAAGCACTGAGAGATGCATCATTAAAATACAACATCATGGAAAAACAAGCTTTTGCACTTATAAAAGCTATTAAAGATCTAAGAATCTATATATTGTATTCCCATGTGATAGCCTATGTGCCAAATGTTGTTGTCAAAGACATCTTAACTCAAGATGGAATTGAGGAAAAAAGAGGTAAATGGATTGCTACCATATTAGAATATGATATTGAGATAAAACCTACAAAGCTTATAAATGGATAGCGATTGGCTCAACTCATGACAGAAACAAATTGCCAAGCCCTAGATATTAATGAACTGGATGACAATCAAGAGATGGCGACTCCACAAATCAGTCAGGCCTTCTTAGATTCACCTTGGTATGCTGATATAATTTATGTATTGTTAAACCTGCAAGCTCCTCCAAGGTTATCCAGAACAAAGAAAAGGTTTTTAAAGATGACATCTTTAAAGTTTTGTATTTTAGATAATGTTCTCTTTTGGAAAAATCATAATGGTATTCTATTGAATTGTTTGTTAAAAGATGAAGCTAACAAGGCTCTCAATGAATTCCATGCAGGAGACTATGGTGGACACCTTTATTGGAAATCAACTGCAGACAAGATCCTAAGAGCTGGATTTTATTGGCCTACCTTGTTCTTTGATGTAAAGAAATTTGTCACTTCTTGCCATAAATGTCAAATTTTTTAAGGCAAGAGAAAACTATTACCTTTACCCCTGAAACCAATTTCCACTGAGAAACCTTTCCAATAATGGGGCCTTGATTTCATTGGAGAAATCCATCCTCCTTCTTCTAGCCAACACAAATGGATCCTTACTTCCACAGACTATTTTACTAAATGGATTGAAGCAATTCCTTCCAGAGAAGCCAATGACTCTGTGATTATAGGATTCCTAGAAACCAATATATTATCAAGATTTGGCTGCCCTGAGAAAATCATAACTGATAATGCTATTGTCTTCAAATCCAAGAAGATGATAAGTTTCTGTAATAAATATCATATCACCTTAGGCCATTCCACAGCCTATTACCCTCAGGGTAATGGACTAGCTGAATCTTCCAACAAGAGTCTCATCAATATTATTAAGAAATTATTGGAGGAAAACAAGAAAAATTGGCACAAGAAACCTACAAATGCACTATGGGCAGACATACTCACCACTAAAAAATATATTGGCACCAGTCCTTATGAGCTAGTCTATGGTATATAAGTTGTATTTCCTTCATCTTTAGGTGTTCCTGTAATGAAATTACTTCAAGAAGCTCAGGTTGAACCTAATGATATTCAAAGGAGAATTAATCAGACTATCAATTTACAGTAGACCAGAGAGGAAGTTTATCAAAGATCCCAAATATTGCATGAGAAATTAAAAAAGATATCTGATAAAAGGACAAAGGAAGAAGATTTCCAATTGGGAAACAAAGTTTTAAGATGGGATTCCAGAAGAGAGGATAAGGGAAAACATGGGAAATTTGATTTCCTGTGGAAAAGACCTTATATTATTCATGCTTTACAAGGAAACAATACATATTTTCTGAAAAATTTGGATGGTACAGAAACTGAAGAAGGACCAGTTAATGGTTGAATGTTGAAACATTACTTTGATCCTATTTATTAGGATAATTATGATTTTTAACATGTACATACTATATCCTTGTAATGTATTATTTTTGAGTGGATAGTAACTTGCTGGAGTTGAAGCCCGAAGAGAAGGCCCTAAGCTTCAGGAGTATTACTGTCATACATACAACAAAGCAACAAACAGAAGAAGATTCCATGGTTCAGTTAAAATCATTTTAAGGCTATCTGACCTGTTTTTCTTGACTTTTCACCAGGAAAAGCCATCCCCAAGTGGAGCCAGTGTTAGACTCCTATACCAATAGGTGTCATATATCATGATTGACTTGATGGGCTATGTAATATGTTCATACCTTTCCTTGTTGCAAAGGTTTTCCATATTCTCAAAAAATCAAAAAATTTAAAAAATGTAAAGAGGGTATACCCTAAAAGAAAAATCAAAGGGTAAAAAGAATAAAATGGCCAAAAAAGTGAAAGAAAATGAACCAATTAAAGAAGAAATGCCAAAATAGGCAAAAGTCTAAATGCCTCTACTTTTTGCTCGATGTAACAAATAAAATAAAAGTGCACTTGTATTTTATGCCACAATTGATGAATAGTCAAACAGTTTAAACTTGGCTAGTTCATCTTTCAATTTTATGTTTTAGAGATAGAGAATAAAATCTGACCAAACTGTTTAATCTTTGCAGATAAGTAGATAGGTAGAGTAAATAAAAGGAGCTGAACAGTTTAATCAGAGCCCTTGGAAGTAATAAGAATAGAATTAGATAGATTTCCATATGTAAAAGAAAATGTGTGATAAGGGTTTGCCAGTTTAAGTGCACCCTAATAAAGAAGAAAAGATGGTAGGGTAAAGTAGGTAGGGTAGGTAGATGATGTTGCAAAATTACATGTGATAAATAATGGCTTTAGATGTGTTAAATTTTTACTTTCATCATAAGTGCAAAGCCAGACAATACACAGGAAGAATTTTAAGCAAAGCAAAGTCAAAATTATTAACTTCCCTTATCATATTTTCCTAAAAATTTCACTAATTTCCCCAAAAGTACTAAGGGATGTGAAAATTAGAGGGTTTCAAGGCATTTCCTTGACTTTTGGAGGGACCGGACCCTTGGCCCAATAATTGGAAAAGCCTAAGTACTTAAAATAATTCATCATAACATTCACTCACTTCTAAAAAATCTTTTCCTATGTAAAATCCCATTTTACTTAGGAAAAACATGCAATATTCCATAAAAAACCTTCTCATAAAAGCATAAGTTAAAGACATTAACCCAATGTTTTACACTTAGCGCTTTAGTTCATTTCCATATTAATTTTTAACTTATTATTTAAATCCCTATGCAATTTTCGCCCTTTTTCCCATATTATTTTAATAAAATCCCCAATAATTAATATCCTACCCCTTTGGTTGAAAAATAACCATATAATTGCGTTAATTGTAATTAATTGGTTGAATTACTGATTAATTAAAAAACCCGCTACCTCGCCATATAAAAGGGATTAATTAACTCTCCTGGTTAATTAATAACCTAATCCACCAATCAAATCACCCCTGATGTGATTAATTCATAATAAATTGCATTGGGCCCGCCATTTTAAATCTCCGCCATTTTCCTTTACCGAGGACCATCCAATCAACTCATCTCAGATCTATGGTTATCGTCCATATCGCTATCCATCCTCGTTCGAACAATAACGCGTGATGGCCAAGATTTTTTCTGAACAGTGCCGCGCCACGTGTCGTGCATCGTATGGAATCACTACCCATCCGCTCAAAACCGCCCTTTCCCAAAAGCTGTGCAATAGAAACCACTTATCGCCTACCTCTCGTGACGAAGCCCCTGTATTTGCTGACTTCATCCATTAAAATAATTAAAAACCCACCAAACTTTGACTTTGCAAATAAAACAAATATGCCCGCGTTGTTTTCATTATTCTGAGTAACGATCAGAGTCTCATGCAGAAAACTCCAAAACCAACTGTCGAATGCCATCAACTGCCACCTTGCTAAGGAAAATTGTAGCCAACCATTCATAATTCATCTGGCATAGCTAATACCTATTCCAATTACTGTTTATTTCCTGGAAAATAGGTATTTACCCAAATTCCCATTAAACTCTGTAAAAACCTGGTTTTGTTTTAAATTCTACACGAAAACTGAAGCAGAGTTTAAGATTGGTCTTTAGTTTAGGACAATTCCCAAAACTACAATTGCATTCCTAAACTTGTGACTTTGCCCATTTTTTTATCAAAACCTGAATTCATTTCTGAATCCACAAGAACCAAAAATGGAGATTCCCATGGCTCTGAATGTCGCACCCTTGAATGCCCCTCACAGAGACTTAGATTATTTGCCTTTAGTAGACAGAGATTTTGTTAGGTCTCTTATTGTTGTTAGTGTAACCCCCTTATTGTTATTATTGTACCCTTGTAACCCCCATATTTTTATTATTGTGCCCTTAAATTATTATTGTTAGGTCGGCTAGGATTACATTGTGGCCCACTAGGATTACATTATGGCCCCATGGACTCCTATATATAGAAAGGAGGTTTTGCAAATCGTATCATCCAAGAATTGTTCATTTATGTAATTTATTAGAGGTTTCCCCCTCAAAGTGGCTTATTTCTAAGGCTTTGATATCTCTTTCCTTCTATTTTTGGAGCTGGTTACACAACATTTGGTATCAAAGCTTTGGATTCTAGGGTTTCGCTGCTCCAAACAGGTCGTCATGGAATTTTTGCTATAACATTTTTTCTACGAAGTTTCAGACGCTGAAATTTTTATGGTGCGAAGCTGAAATCCTGAGGAAGATTGTCTAAACATTTCAGAGCTTGGTTCGCAATATTTTCAGAGATATGATCTGTGAAAGTTAGGTCTTTTTTCAGGCTCCTAAACATGTCATCGTGGAATTTTCACTATAATTTTTTTTCTACGAAGGTTCAAAATCTGAAATTCATATGGTGCGAAGATGAAATTCAGAGGAAAATCGTCAAAAAATTTCAGATCTTGGTTCACAATATTTTTGGATATATGATTTGTGGAATGTAGTGCTTTTTCAGGCTCCTGAATTTCATCTCAAAGAGGTGATCATGGGAAAATTTCAATTACTCTCTCTCTGGGCATCAGATTGGAGTGCCGTAAAAAGTGGTCACAATCACACGGACTTCCATTTCTTGGCTATCAATTTCAGATTCAAAGGATGAAACAGTGACACGTGGAAATTCGTACAATTTTGCTCTACTGAACCAGTCCATAATTAGGGCATTGTGGGAGATTGGACACAACTTTGTCTTTGAGAATCCAAATCATGTCAGACCTGTGGCATTCGAAAGATAATTCAGAGGGCTACGTTAGTACTAAAATTCAGATATTGACGTGCTTCAATCACAGAGATAATCCAATTTCAATATTGAGCTCCTCAAAAGCAAGAAAAAGTTGTGTATTTTTTTCCGAATTGCATAAGTCTTGTTTGAAAAATCAATTTGAATTGATTCCAAGGGCATATTGTAGAATAGATATTAGTATTGGGTTCTAAAATGGCCCCTAAAAAGAATTCAACACCCATTAAGCCTTTAGAAGGCTCTACTATGACTCAAGAAGACCAAGAATGACACCATGACATATCAAAATTACAAGAGCAAGTGCAACAAATTTCGCTCTCGCAAAGAACAACAAAAAATGAAATGGAAGTTTTGAAGAAAGGCATGGAAGCTAAGATGAATGGTTTGGAAGCTAAGATGGATGGCATGGAAGTGGTAAATAAGCTGGAGATGGATGACATGGAAGCAAGATCGAGAAAAATGAAAGACAACATGGAAAACATGAAGGTTGGATCAAAAGTAGACATGAAGGTTTGACAAAGTTGATACAAGAAATGTTTCCTAATGGTGAAAAGATAGTAGAAGAACCTCATGATGAGAACAAAATAAATGTTAATCGTGATTTCATAAACTCTAATGTTGGCGGGAAGAACCACCATATTCCAAAATGGATATGAGGAAGTTTGATGGAAAGGATCCTGTAACATGGATACTACAGATGGAGCAATATTTTGATCTCCATAATGTGAAAAACACACAAAAGGTACGCATTGCAACTTTACATTTAGAACAAAATACATTTGTATGGTATCGATGGCTTTGCTCCCGTAAAAAAACTGTCACTTGGTCAATTTTTACGGAGGAAATGATAGCACATTATGAGGATACAAAGAGCAACACCTTCTTTAGCCAATTGATAAATCTCAAACAAAAGGGTTTAATGGGGAGCACATTGAGGACTTCCAAAAATTGAATATAAGGGTAACTGATATTCCATAGGAACACAAGATTGATCTCTTCATAGGTACTTTAAAGGATAACATCCAACATGAAGTTCGTGTTTTGGAACCTGATTCATTGGAGAAGGCATTCAGGTTGGCAAGAAAATTGAATGTAAAATTATGGCGACAAGGAAGCCTACCACTCACTTCTATAAAGAGGGAAGTGTTGCTACTCCTAGATTTCCACAACCTACAAGGTTGACACCACAACAATTGGAAGAAAAAAGAGCAAAAGGGCTTTGCTACAGTTGTGATAGCAAATACACTAAAGGTCATAAGTGTGCTGAGAAGAAATTATTTTACATAGACTGTGAAGAGGAAGAAGAAAATGAACAAGAAGAGGATATACACCAGGAACCAACCCAAGAAGCTACAAGAATGAGTCCTAATTACATTTATTACATTTACAATGGTCAGCAGTGAATTACCACTCCTCAAACTCTCAAGATAAGAAGGACAGCATATGCTACTAGCAAGTGTACATACACTAGATTCAGAAAATTTGTACCTCATTCATTGTAAGGTAGCCAAGGAATTGAATTGTTTCCTATACCCAGCACCAGACTTCACTAATACCTTTATTGTGTAATGTGATGCATCAGGAAATGGAATTGGTGTTGTTTTAATGCAGGAAGGAAGACCCATTGCTTTTGAAAGTCATCCAATCAAAGGAAAGTATTTACAGAAACCTATTTATGAGAAGGAAATGTTAGCAATACTGCATGCACTAAATAAATGGCGAACATACCTAATGGGAAGACACTTCAAGGTAAAAACTGATCATGATAGTCTTAAACACTTTTTGGAACAAAGACTATCTTCAGAAGAGCAGCAAAAATGGGTCACAAAGATGTTGGGTTATTACTTTGAAATAATCTACAAAAAAGGAAAGCTTAATGTTGTTGCAGATGCACTCTCAAGAAAGAATGAAGAGGTGGAAGCATTGCTTTGTACCATTTCTATTATCCAACCAGATTGGATAACCGAAGCAAGAGATGAATGGAAGAAGGACAAAGATGTATGGACACTCATTCAAAAGTTGCAGCAAGATCCTAATACATCTGATACATTTAGTTGGAAAAATGATTCCTTATGGTACAAAGATCGCTTATATCTTTGTAGGAATTCCCAACTAAAACAAAAGATTCTTCTGGAATTGCACACTTCTCCTTTAGGAGGACACTCAGGATTTTTAAAAACTTACCACAGGGTGAAGAAAGAATTTTTTTGGGATGGCTTTAAATATGATATTCAAAATTTTGTGGCGGAATGTTTGGTTTTCCAGCAGAATAAAGTGGAAACAATTAAGACCCCAGGACTTCTACAACCTTTATCCATTCCAAGTCAACGTTGGGAGAATATTTCAATGGATTTTATCACAGGTTTACCTAAGTCCGAAGGAAAGAGTGTCATCATGGTGGTAGTTGATAGACTTACCAAGTATGCACACTTTTGTGCATTATCTCATCCATTTAAAGCAAGTACAGTTGCTACTACATTTATGGACAGAATTCAAAAGCTACATGGAAGCCAAGGGTTATTGTGAGCGACAGAGATCCCATTTTTACTAGAAATTTTTGGACGGAGTTATTTTCTTGTTTGGGTACTCAATTAGCTCATAGCTCATCTTATCATCCTCAATCTGATGGTCAAACTGAAATAGTAAATAAATGTTTGGAAGGATATCTTCGTTGTTTTGTATCTGATAAACAAATACAATGGGTCAAGTGGTTACCTCTCGCTGAATGGTGGTATAACACTTCCTTCCATACTACAGCAAAAATGACCCCATTTATGGCACTTTATGGATATCATCCACCATCCATCAAATCATATTTAAGGGAAAATTCGAAGGTTCAAGCAGTGGAAGATCGCATCGATCATCAGCAAGAAGTTCTCCAACTCTTAAAGGATAACCTGAATTTGGCACAAAACCGAATGAAACAACAGGCAGATCAACATCGCAGCGAGAGGAGTTTTGATGTAGGAGATTGGGTATTTTTACGGCTACAACCATACAAACAATTGTCCCTCAAGCAAGCTAAGAAGGATAATAAATTATCTCCAAAGTATTATTGTCCTTACAAGGTGTTGCAAAAGATTGGTACTATGGCATAAAAATTGGAGCTTCCTGCTTCTTCGCGAGTGCATCCAGTTTTCCATGTTTCATGCTTAAAGAAGGTTATAGGTGAAAATATTCCAGTTCAAACAATATTGCCAGAACTTCATGAGGAAGGAAAAATCATATTGGAATCTGAAGCAGTCACGGAAACAAGAACTCGACAGCTATGGAATCGATCAATTTTAGAGTATCTCATCAAGTGGAAGAACTTACCCATTGAAGATTCTACATGGGAGGATGAGAATTTTATACAGAAGCACCCAGAGCTACTCAAGCATTAAGGACAAAACTTTTTTGAAGGAGAGGGGCATGTTAGGTCTCTTATTGTTGTTAGCGTAACCCCCTTATTGTTATTATTGTACCCTTGTAACCCCCATATTGTTATTATTGTGCCCTTAAATTATTATTGTTAGGTTGGATAGGATTACATTGTGGCCCACTAGGATTACATTATGGCCCCATGGAATCCTATATATAGAAAGGAGATTTTGCAAATTGTATCATCCAAGAATTGTTCATTTATGTAATCTATTAGAGGTTGTCCCCTCGAAGTGGCTTGTTTCTAAGGCGTTGATATCTCTTTCCTTCTATTTTTGGAGCTGGTTACACAACAGGTTTCCAAATTAAAGACCTAGTTCTCAGTGAAATTCCCCTTCGAATTTTTTGCTACTGCAAAGATAATTACTTGAAAGGTTATGACATTTTTGGATTATGGGAATCCAATCTTCCCTGTACCTTCTCCCCTTAGTCCACATCTTCCCTGACATAATCCATTACTGTCATGCAAACTATGATCCCAATCAACGAGCAGTTTTATCCCCGAGTCAGAATGTCCTTTTTCTCATAATTTCTCAGTCTATCAACGAGATGTTACAATTTCAACCTGGTCAAGCCCTGAATTCCCTTTCTATGGGAGAATTACTTGAGAAATCTGCCAAATTATCCCATGAAGAGTTAAATCGCCTCTGCCAGACCTTCATGTTGCCAGAATATTAGCCCAAAGGCCCTCCCCCTTATGGGTATAGCTTTTTCACTGATGTGGGCAGACTTATTCTAAATATGATATCATTTATAATTGATTTCAATACTAGTGAATATGTTGACCAATTAACCCTAGTATTGTTGTCTATTTTCACCCCTGGACAGCCCCCTGCTGTCAAGTATGACTTTTCTTCCTACATTGCAAAAAAAATCCATGATCATTTCATGAGATTAGAGAATGAAAGAGTGTTCAAGTATTATTTTGTTATTTATCATCTCATGCTTTATTACCAATCAAAAAGTTTCCCTTTCTATTTCAAAAAGCTTGATGCCAAAGGAAATCCTAGGTCTGTTATCTTTTGGTCTTCCATCACTCATAATTCCCGTGATTCTCCTTATTCCTACAATGAGTTTATTGACCTTTTTGTACACCCTACAACCACCTTGTTGACAGAAGTCTGTCCTCCTAGGGTCAATAGTGAAATCAAGAAAATTCTTCAGCTCTCAAAGAAATACCGGATAGGTGACTAGTACCTATACCGAAATCACACAGAAATCAGAATATATGGGTGCGAGTTATGCCCATTCAAGTTGCCAAAATATGTCCCAATGAGACTCTTTGCATTAGAGTATTTTAGGTAGATGATCAATTCAGATATAGTCCATTTTTGTAATGCAAAGAAAAAGGCTCAACTCAGGATTAAAATTCAGCTAGGTCCCTTTGTCTGTAACTCTAGAGATGCTGGAAAGGAAGCTGAAAGAATATTAGAAGATTATCTTAAATTACAAAAAAGTTTCTATTGGGTACCTTATGACCCAAATAGCTTTATTTGTGATAGAAGAATGAAAAACAAACTATCACCATACATTCATCAAAGAATCCCAGAAATTGAATAGTATGCCAATATGGATGAATGGATGGAAGAGACATTGGTAGAATAGGATAGTGAGCAGCTCAATGTTGAAAATGTAATGAAAGACCTTGAAAAAATACTTGACCTAGACTCTTTTGGACAGGTACAGATACCAGGTATTGTTCTTTCTTCTGTTGGGACTTCTCAACACAATCTACATGAAATTAGTGCATTGGCTACAATAGCATTTAAAGGAAAGGAGAAAGAGGCTGATATACAGGTTACAGAGAAATTTACAATGATAGAACAGCCTCAAATTTCTAAAGAACAGGGTCAAGTACAGGTTTCTCCTACTGAGACCAATGTAGCAGAAATATCAATTTTACAAACTCCTCTTATGTAGAAAAGGGTAAAAAGAGAGATGCTGAAGCAGCTACTCCTGTCAGTGAATCTTCTAAACAGCCAGATGCTAAAAGACAAAAATTGAACCCTCTTCCAGAAGTGGAATCTTTTTATGAAATTCCTGATAGTCAGACACAAGAGGAATTGGGTAGTCAGCAAATATGTACAATCAGTGGAACACCCACTAATTTACAAAGAAAAGAGCTGCAAAGGCAGCAAAGTGCAGAAGTATCATCTTTCAAACCACCAGTGAAAGATGCCTGGAATATTAAAAGAACATTCATAAATATCAAGGCTAGAAATGATCCTCTCAGACTTCAAGTTTACAATCAGTGTTTGAAGATGGCTCCTAAGAATCAACAAAGATTGATATCAGCCTATGACATTCAACAGGGTAAAATGCTAATGAGTCACTTCAAACCTAAAGTGCAGCAACCTCAAATAGCTACTGATTATATCAGGACTAATTTTGAAATCATAGCAAAGGATATTCATCCTTTGGATCAAACTGAGCTGCATAAACAGATAGGTGAAATGATTTATTCTACTCTGATAGATAAATCATTTATGACCCAGAAACTGCAGGATTCTTTGGAGAATACAAATGCTCAATTAAGCCTTGAAAAAGCCTCTTCTCAGGCTAAGGACAACAGGATTAAGACTTTGGAGGAAATTATTATTGGTTTGGGTCATAATCCCAAGGATGTCAAGGGTATAGAAGCTTTGATTAAGAAAAAAGATGATGATATTGCAGCTTTGAGAAAACAACTGAAGTTACCAGCCTCAAGACATCCACAGACTGCTGAAATTATAAAGAAAAATTCTGAAGAAGAATTAATGGACTTGCTCTTAAAATTGAATGAGCAAATTAATGAAACTGAAAAAGAGCTTGAAAAGGCATTAAAAGACAAGCAGCCTAGTGTTCCAACATCTACAGCAGAGGTGATTACAGGTACTGCAACAACAGGTCAGCCAACAGAATTGTCACAGGTAAATACTTCAAATTTGAGTACAGAAGAATTAATAAAGTCAATGGAAGAATTAAAACTTCAATTGACAAAGCTACAGAGAACAAAGGTTCAACTCACCACTTTGGAACAGAAATATCATCTCTCGAAGATGAGTGTTGCAGATAAAACAAGAGAGGCCAGCAGATTAGAAAAGTTGGTTAACAGATTGGAGAAGGATCTCACATTGAAGAAACCTTTAAAGGAAATAAATGAAATTCTTTGGGACAACATCATCTAGTCAATAAAATATGTTTGGCCCTCAATTCAAATAATGTATGAACCGAATGATTTGGTCAAATTGGCTCTGGAAGAAATCCTAAGAGCAAGAGAAGAATTGGGAAACATGCCTGAAGAAGCTGATAAACTTATCCACCTTTTAAATACTCAGAAAAAGCATCAACTTGAAGTACTTGGCATCCAAGACAGGACAGGAACAATTTTGGAAATAAAGAGAGTTTTTACCAAAAGAACTCTGATGCAGAATTTGGAACGAAGATGCTCTAACATGCAAGAAGAAACCACTACCTTCATTAAAAGATTTAATATTTTTTTGAATAAAGGATTGCCTAGTCCTTTAGTTTCAGAGGATAAATTGATGGACCTTGAAAGTTATGTTGTGAAATTGGACAAGTATGTTGACAATCAAGCTAGTTCCTCAACTAGTTCATCAACAACAACATTGCCTACAGGAAAAAATCTTCATGATAGATTGGAAAATTTGTTTTATCTCGAGCATGAGGTAAAGCGTTTGTTCCCATTTCAACCAACTTTCTTTAGGTATACAAAAACAGATGAAACTCTGAGAAAGCTGCAAAGGACCAGAATACCAGAACATGAATGGTGGAAAGAAATTCTAGAACTTTTTTAAAAATTATCCTTACATGAATTTTTTATTATGTACTATAGTAAATCGTTATTAGAAGGATAAAAGGATGAATAGAGGTCAAAGTGTATCAGAGCAGTTAAAGAGTATCAGTGAAATGGAGCAGCCAACACAGAATTACTGAAGAGGACAGCATCAAGCCAAATCATAGGGGCTGCCTCCAGCACATTCTCAAAAGAAGGAAACAGCACAACGTCAGTTATCATTTTTTCTTATCTACGAGACCATCTTTCTCTAGTTTGTTGTAAAATACTTATGAGTCATCCTAGATTATATCTCAATTTGTTATGAGATATTTTTTATAATTTTTTGTATAAATACTCCATCAATCTGAGTATTGAGGGGTGGATTCTTAGACTGTGTTGTAACATTGACTATTTTGGAATAAAGTGCTATTGGAGAAATTTTGTGTGGCTAGCTGGATGATGAATTGATGCGAAAGACTTTTTATAGGATTCTTGTGTCAAACAACAAATCAATAAATCATCTATCTCTTGTGTTTTAAAGTCTTTATATCTGTTTATTATATCACTGTGTTTCATATCTGAATGATTAATGAAAAGGAATAAATCAGAAAGTGCTTAAGTGTAATATGATTTTAATCATTTTTATTCTAAATGTTTTCTTCTGAACTGGTTTAAACAGTGAATTCTTAATTGCTCCTATTTTTCTAGTTTATACATTTTGGTTATTTAGTAAAGAATACTTAATTGCTCTTTATTAATAATCACTCAATTTTCCCTCTTATAAATGTGTTGAAGGATTCCTAATTTCCCTTCATCCATTTTGATTCCATCCCATTCACTTTAAGATCTATAATTGTTCCCTGTTTGATTATCTTGCCCTATGAAACCATCTTTTGTTAAGAAACTTAATCCAGTTAAGCCATTTTCCTTTGACTCCACTGGCCCAATGGCCTGAAATACTCAATCTTGCCCTCAGTTATTGAATTCCATCACCCAAACTCAATCAAAACCCTCGGACTTTATAACTAGCCTAATATCTTCAAAAACAAAGCTAAATTTTATAGAGAGAGCCCTCTCTGGGTATAGATTGGCTAGATTCTGTACCTAAAAGTTTGTTTTTGGTTACCTCGAACCCCTTTCCTCTTCCCAACAACTTAAAGGAAAATCTGAGTGATAACACCGTCTATAGTTTGTAAATAAATAAAAAGTGAGTGAGGAGGGTCTAACTCACTTAATTGAAATAAGACATCCACCTAGTAGCACAACGTTGTGACTTAAGTGGGAGTCAAGGGGGGCCTAACACCACGTAGAGGAGGGGGCCTATGTACACTCTAGAAGCTTCTGCAAGATTCTGCGCAGATAAGGATGAGGATGTGGAGGAGAGAGAGAGGCTACGTTGGGTTTTTGAGGGAAACCAACGTTGTAAAAGATGGAGGAGCCTCCTCATTTCATTCATTCTTGAGTTGATGATTTTTTAGTGAGACATTGGTCTTCTTGAGCACGCTGGTTGTTTAGCCTGTCTACAGCACTGTTTAGTGCATCGAGTGTCTCCGTGCGGAGATCTCACCCTTAGCCCCGGGGGACTTCGAGTGCCTACTCGGGCAAGGTTAGTTTCTCAGCATCCTCCTCCAGGACAGCGTTATTGCTACAGCAGCATAATACTGTGTTGTAGGGTGTTGCCGTGGATATTCCGCAACACCTCTTCCTTCTCTTGTTTTTCAGAGGGAGAGTCTTTCTTTCCTTTGGAGGATCAAATTGGAAGACATTGGAGCTGATTTGTAGATCTTGGCACTTGGCCAAAGGGTTTTATTCCACCCACTGCGCAGTCCCTCTTAGTGTCTGCGTTATTTTCATGGTGTAGTTACTGTGAGGGTTTGCAGATTGATTTGAGGGTAAGATCTCAAGTGTAAGGATCAGCCTTCCACCTAGGAGATCCATTGGAGGAGGTCTACTTCAGTTTGTTCATCATCTTGAGTCATCTCTATTGAGTTCCAAATATGAGTTGTAGTAGCTGCCCAACAACTTCGACATTTTTTCCATTTTGTGTATTTGAGCCAATCCCTTGGAGTATTGATGTATTACTGTTTCTAAGGGTTAGAGATTCACTCCCCTATTGTATTTGGGCCATATATTGGCATATCCATGTATTGACATCATTTTGGAGCAGTGTTCCATCATAGACTGTGTCCTCATAGCTTGGGTTTATGCAGAGATAGCAGTGTTCTTCATTTTCATGTACATGTCTTATTGAGGCTTGCATTGCTTTTCTTGAGAGGTTTTTTCCTCAAGACTTGTACACTCTTTTGCTGCTATACATTATTCTTGGCTATATATATTCATCTTCTTGTCTCACAGCTCATTGTAAAACGCTGTCTCTTCATGGTTTGCTCATATATGCGTTTTCCTATTGCTGTAAGTCACTTTTGAGTGGGATTCTTCAAGCAGCTCTATAGACAGAGTCTGGAAAGGGCCAGATAGCCTCCAGATCTCGTTCTCCTTAGAGACAACATATCCGGTAAATGCCCTCCCAGTCAATCTCTAGTTGGAGTTTTCCGTGACTTAGAGATATCCCCGAAACGAGATATTACACTCTATTTTGGTTAATGGGTCCCCCTCAAGCTCTTTTAATGTTTCTCGTGGCCTTAGACAGGGTGATCCTATATATCACTTCCTATTTATCATAGCTGCTAAAGGTTTGGGTAGATATATTAAGCAACAAGTTCAAGATGGTGTTTTCAAAGGTCTGACCCTTTGGGGCCCGAATCTTACTTTGTCTCATCAGCAATTTGTTGATGATATAATGTTGTTTTTCCAAGCCACCCTCCTTGAATGTAAAGTGGGTTTTGAGATTCTGAACTTGTTCATGGATGCTTTGAGTACCCAAATTAATAAAGAAAAATCAAATGTCTTCTTTTGTAATACACCTCCCCAATCCAAAAGGTTTCTTACTAGGACCCTTGGGTTTAGTATGGGAACGTTACCCTCGAAATATCTTGGTATGCTACTATCTGAGAAATCTTTGAGAACTAGTGGTTAGAAAGCTCTTATTAGTAGAATCCAAAAAAGAATGCTTAATTGGTCTTTTTGGGCTCTCAATACACCTAGTCATGTTATTCCTCTAATATTTGTTCTTCAAGCCATCCCTATCTGCTATCTGTCAAGTATGGCTTGTCCGAAGCAAACCTGTGCAGACGTTGTAAGTCTGTTTAAAAAATTCCTCTGGCAAGGGGCTTAGGAAAAGCAGAAATGGGCACTTATTTCCTGGGAAAAACTTACTCTACCTAAGAAAAAAGGGGGATTAGGGCTTAGGGACCCGTTCATTCTTAATCAAGTAATGGGAGCCAAATTGTGGTGGAGATGGCTACAAGGGGGTTCTGCTTTATGGCAGTGCATATGGGAAAGAAAATATAGTATGCCTAAGACAGTGAAGGAACGAATAAATTGGCCTAACATACAGAGAGGTTCAGGGATATGGAACCTTGTAGCTACCAACAAGCACTTGATAAGGGTCCACAGTTTTTGGGAGATTAGGGAAGGAAATTTGGCAGGTTTTTGGGAAGATTCCTAGCAGCAGTTAGAAAATTTGTTTACAAGACTAGAATTGGCATAAATATTTCTGTTTACCCGAAACCCTCAGTATAAGGAAGTGAAAAGCTATGGAGAGGACCAGAATGATCAATTTTGGAGGAGATGGAAACAAAAAAAGCAACTGCAGGAAGCCCCAGATACGCAGCAATGGGGAAATTTTTCAAAAGAGCTTCAAACAAGGAAAATTCCAATCTAGAGGGGTAATAATATATTAAGATGGGTATATAGGCCGAGAGGAATGTTCATAATTCAAGAAGCATGCCAGCTGCAAGTGAGTGAAAATCAAATTCTCGAAAACCGTTTATGGAAGAAAATTTGGTCTCTTAAACACTGGCCAAAAATTGAACACTTCTTGTGGCTTGTTGGGCATGGGAGGATTCTCACCTAGGATCAATTACAAAAATGGGGAATGCATGGCCCATCAAGCTGCGTGATGTGTGCGGAAGAAGAAGAAAGTGTGGAACACCTTATCAATACATGTAAAGTGGTTGACCAGATGTGGTCAAATTTAAATACTCTGTTTCAACAAATAGATAGAAACAAATACAACCTTCATCAAACAATCGAAAAATGGAGAAAGGGCGGTTATCAAAGTTCAGTGGTGAATAGAGCATGGACACTTGTGGTGGGGTTTTTATTATGGTCTCAATGGAAAGAAAGGAACAGAAGAATCCTTCAGGACCGTAGGTTAAAAAATGAGGAAATCTGGAATATAACATTAAAAGGAATAAGAGAAACTATCCTAGCAAAAAATGGGAGCATGAGGACTGGGTAGTATAGGGGTTGGAAGGGAGAATCCTTCATCAGTTAAATTTGAAGGAAGAGATGCTTGCTCCCTCTTCGTGGAAACAACCAGTACCTGGGTATACCATAAGAAATAGTTTTGATAGACCACAATTGGGTTTTATAAAAACAAACTATGATGGGGCTTCGAAAGGGAATCCAGGCCAATCTAGTACTGGTGGAATTTTTCTAGATTGTACAGGAACAATCTTATGGATTTTTTCCATTGATCTAGGCTATGCCACGAATAATTAGGCAGAGCTTGCAGTGGTGAAATTAGGACTGGAAATTGCAAGTCCTGAACACTATAATCGACTGGAAATTGAGGGGGATTCAGCAATGGCTACTGGTATTTTCAGGAAGCTTCGAAAAGCGGCTAATTGGGAGGTAATCAGTAAAAGTTGGAGAACAGCGAGATTAGTGCAGGAAATTAAGTAGAAATTGGGAGGAATTGAATACATCGTACCTCTTCATGTGAGAAGACAAGGCAACAAAGCGACGAATTGTCTGGTGAACTCGGCTTGCAAAATGACTGATGGGTTTTTGGATCGACCATGGCGACAGGAGCTACAAACAATGGTTCCTGAACTTTGGGATATTGTAGGAGAGGATAGGAATGTAGCAAGAAGGGATCATATCATTCCCCGATTGGGGTGTAACATGTTGGAGCCAGCAATGAACATCGGTGGCCGAGTCCTGCCATGTGGGGAGGGAGGACACCACGTGGCTGTCGCATGCACGAGGCAGGTTGGTGGATGGGTCGAAAGGACAACCATCACCTAAGGCAATAAATGAGGCTTATTTGGTGTAGTCTCCAGCTGGGAAAGCCAACACAGTTGTTATTTGATCTTGGGGAAAAGCATCGGCACAAGGCCAATATGTATGGAAAGGTAATGTTTTAGTTATGTGGATTTTCTGGGAAGTTAGCTACGCGGTCAGTGGAGCACAGGGGCGAAGGCATAGGGTGAAGGTTCGGGAGGTTAATTGGTATGTATTATCATATTTATCCTCTGTGCACTTGCCGAAGGTTTCAAATTATCGTCAAATGTAGAAAGTTGTCTTCTTTTTTTTGGATTACTTGTTTAATTGGGGGTTTGTTCAGTCCTGTTCTGGGCAAATGTTGAAAGTTGTTTAAGCAGGGTGCATGCAAAAATTAGTTATGTAGTTTTTCATTGTCTTCTATAAAAATCATTTTTATTTGTTGCACAAAGAATACTGCTGTTGGGGAAGGTGGTCTGTGTCATTGCTACCTTCTTATGTCCTCGGCTTACTTCTTATAGTGGCTTTAAAGTATTTATACCTCTACTGGTTGGTTTGTTTCCATTACTGGTCTGTGAAAATGTTGAAAGCTCTAGGTGTTCGTTACTTGCAGTATGGGGTAATGGGGTTTCTGGGTGTTTTCTATAAAAGTCCTTCTGCAAAATTGGGGCATATGGGGTATGATGTAGTCTCTGTCATTCATTTGTCAATTGATGAAATTGATTCTGGTGAGAATTTGGGTAGAATTTTGATCATTTTTAAGAAAGGTTTCTCGGCTAATCATAAAATTGATTGTTGTCTTGCTGTCATAAAGAGTCTTATGATGGGGTTTAGGTTTTTCTACCATTTTTCCTTAAGCGGTTTATTTCCTTTTCGGGTACTGTGGGAAACTGGGAGGGATTTACCTTCTTTTAAGTTGTTTTACATAACGTTGGTTACCAGTTCTGAGTGGAGGAGTATTATATCCTGCAGTATCTGTTATGTTTTAAGGGCTCTGTTTTTGGGTTCAAATCTTGGATATTTGCTTAACTTGGGTTATGGAAAAGTTTTGTCAGCCGATATACAAATTTTTTTTAGGTTCCTGATATGTATTTCTCATGGTTATGTTGTTTGGTTGGTAGCATGAGAAGAGTTCCTTCCTAGTTTCTCCAAGATGGTAAAGAAAATCTGAGGCAGGAAGCCAATTGGAGATAAAGGAAAGAAGCATATCTCCCAGTAGCAGCCTCAGAAAAGAGGAGAAAATCAACCAAGTAACTCCTGGAGCTGCTAGTGCAAACGTTTGCATCAGAGGTTCCTAACTCTGTTCAACCTTGCATTTATGGTTGGGAAAGTGAGGCTATTAACAAAGTGGATATGGAGGATGATATGCAAGATATTGTGGCTTATCTAGGGCACTCCCGAGGATGCATTTCTATGTTCCAACAGTCAATCAAAACTTACTGGTTGATAAAATGTTTGTTAGGGAAAGCAATCATGTCGACTCAAGAAACAATAGAATCAAAATTGGAGGCTACTCTGGCAGATATTAACAGAAACATTCAGGAAATTAACCTTCGTCAGCTGCATCAATATGCTAGACTAGGAAGGATGGAAAATGATATCAAGTCATTGCAGCAGGTTGAAGTTGAAATGCCAGGGTCCAGTGCCAAAGACCCTGCACATGTGGAGTCAAAGGATGATTAAGACTATCATGTTTAAACTTATCAGTTCCCATTTTTAGCGACTAATTCTCTTTTGTTAATGTTAGTATTTCTAGACTTAGATATTAAGTATCGACAGATATTGTACAGGTTATTAAGACTGTTTATGTTTTGGTTGACATACTTTGCACTCAGATGGCCAACAAACCTGGTTTCTTTGGGCAGGTTGAGGTCTATTTTTTGTATATTTGATGCCCAAGTTAAATTAATAGAAAATGGGAAGGGTCTGCCTAATCTTACAAAAAAAAAAAAAAATCTAATAACCCAAAGCATTAGTAAACCTAAGGGATTATAGATTAAACACTAATAATATTGACAAATTAATATTATAAAACCAAGACATTAATAAACCAAAGGCATTAACATTATAAACTCATGGTATTATTTTTTTAAAATGAAGGGATTAATAAACCCAAGGTATTATAAATACTATAAACCCAAGTGATTAATGAACCCAATGAAATAATATTATAAACCATTGGGAGTAAGAAACCCAAGGGATTAATACACCGAGAGGGTGTTATAAACAAAAGGGAGATTAATAAACTCAAGAGATACTATAATATTAGAAACACATTACAATATTTAAAAAAAATTCATGTTGATTATGGTTGACCATTTAGTCAAAATTAATTAATGTTAATGTTTTAATTAATTAATATTAATGTTAATTATTGTTTTAATTAATATATTGTCAAAAATTTAAATTAATGTTTTAAAGTTAAAAACATTTAAGTACAATTCCAACCTGTTATTCTTATTATTATTAACCAAATTAGAGTATATTCATATTTAGATATATTTGAATAATGTAGTTAAGTATAACAATTATGTATTAATTAATTAATTAATATGTCAATGTAATAATGGAAATATAGCAATTATTTCACTTTATTATTAATTAATATTAATATATTTTTTTTAGGTTTTTGAATTAATGTGTAATTTTATTAAACATTTTTTATACAAAATTTTAATTAGATATTGTAAAATATTTTACTTAATGCTATTAATTAATGTTTTAATTAATTAATTAATTAGAGATATCATTAAAATACAATTTACTCATTGTGATCAAGTAGATTTTTTTAATGCTTTTAATGCTTACAAGGTTAAAATATTATTAAAATTAATTCTAAATTTATATATAAAAAAAAAAAAATTATTATTATTATTATTATTATTATTATTATTATTTTATATAATAATAATAATTTAATAATATAATATTATAATATAATTGTGTTAAAATAATTATTATAATTTAATCTTATAATTTATTATTGTATTAAAATAATTTTATTATAATTTAACCTTAGGGTTTATTTACTCATTATATAGCAATTATCTTATAATGAAACCTTATTATTAACCCAAGCTTTCAATATAACGAACTTTAACACAAATATTGAATACACCAATAAGTATAATTGCAATAGTTAAGTGATATATGATCACATGATAATCACTATTTTTTTACAACTAATTTATGAAACTAAAACTATATTATAATTTAAATGTACAATTTATTAGTTATTCATTATATTGTTTAAATAATATAAAACATCACACATCGTGTCAACTCTTTAATCAGTATAGATTTGTTTGTGCATGTGGATACATTAAGGAAGTCTACATTAAGGAAGTCCAAATGGGTAGCATGGAAAGTTGAACACGTGAGAAACAACATTTTTTTTGAATTAATAAAAAATAAATCCATAATTTAATAAAATAAGATTTGGTTCTTTATAGTTAATTGTGAGTGGGCATACATTTGAATGGAATGCATAGGAGACCACTACTCCATAAACCTTATAATAATTTAATAATATAATATTATAATATAATTGTATTAAGATAATTATTATAATTTAATCTTACAATTTATTAATAATATAATTGTATTAAAATAATCATTATAGTTTAATCTTACAATTTATTATTGTATTAAAATAATTTTATTATAATTTAACGTTAGGGTTTATCCCTTATATGGCAATTGTGGCAATTTTGTGATAATGAAATCTTATTATTAATCAAAGATTTCATTACATCAATGGTAAACACAAATGTTGAATACAACAAGAAGTATAATTGCATCAATTAAGTGATATATGATCACATGATAGTCACAATTTTGTTTTTACATTACATTATGAAACCTATAACTATTTTATAATTTAAACCTACCATTTATTATTTATTCATTATATTGTTTAAATAATATGAAACTGTAATTATTTTTTATTATCATATCATGTCAACCCCATTAATCATTGTAGATTTATTTGTGCAAGTGGATACATTAAGGATGTAAGTCGAATGGGTAGCATGGAGAGTTGAATACACAGCAACAACAATTTTTTGAAGTAATAAAAAATCAATTCACCACAACAAGAATAATTTAATCAAATAATATTTT
This sequence comes from Pinus albicaulis, assembly GCA_034641835.2. NCBI lineage: Eukaryota > Viridiplantae > Streptophyta > Pinopsida > Pinales > Pinaceae > Pinus > Pinus albicaulis. The sequence goes on from CM076570.1 coordinate 1,363,958,028, forward strand.
GTTCTTTATGGTAACGTGTGAGCCTGCATGCATAGGCAACCATCAGGGTAACGGAGTGAAGAAAAAGTTTTTAAATGCAAACTTGTCAAGTGGTATACATTTGAGAATGTGAACGGTTATAAGTTTCAAAATTAATCCATGTTGCAATGCATGTTGTATAAGTTTTTTTTTTTTTTTTAATTCCATGTCTAACTAATTAGTATAAGTGGTTATCAACAATAGGCACAGTAAATTTTTAATAATGTTTTGTAAAAAAATAATTTAAGTATGGTTTAAACATGTGATTTCGATATGCAAGTTATCACTTTTAATTCCATTCGTTGATGGAGTCGTGATGACGAGAATATACCGGCATCATCCAATTCACACCATCCGATCAAAAAGATTAACTAGAAAAATTATTAAAGTAGCAAGTTCCAACAGGGGGAACGCCTATCGACATAATAACATATTGCATTTCATTAACAATGATCACTGGATGAAATTTAGTTGATTTTGTCACAATTCAAAATAAGATTTTAAAATTTAGATTTGGTTTCTCTTACACATAGATTTGCTCAAATAGTGTGTTATCTATAAATAAATCTATTATTTATTAAAACATTATGAACATGCATTTTATTATATTTATATTTATTAATTATAATATTAATTCAAATTCATTTTAATTGTTCAGGGATTAAATTTTTTTAAGTGTAAATTTTTTTATTAAATTTTAGTTTGCATTTTACCAAATTTAAATCTTTCAAATTCTCAATATATCTTGGGTTATGATAAATTTAGATTCGTTTTAGTTATGGATAACTACAAAAAAATTTTAAATAACAATATTATGTATATGTATGTTAAATATTAATCTAATTTTTTGGATTTTAATCATTTTCCTCTTTTAGTTGAATATATGAAGAACAATATCTTGGAATATGTAATTCCTATTTGTTTGTGGTGTTGACGCTCTATATAAGGAGTTTGTTCCTATATCATAGGAGGTAGCTAAATCTATATATTCTTAGTTAGGTGTGTGGTTGAGATATTCTCTCAACCACCTTATTGTGTGTCCAAGACAATTTTCCTATATTGAGACTATATTTCATGTATATATATGTAACCATTTTTTATTAATATAATACAGAGTGCATATTAAGATTTTATCTTTGTATCAGAGCCCATACGGGCCTGGACCTCGGCGCCTCGTGAGATGAGGGAAATAAGAGGGAAATGATATTTTGTAGTTTAGTTTTTTTTTTTAGTTTGTCCATTCGAATTAAATGCCATTAGAGTTGAACGTCATTTGTTGTGTGTGCAGAGGCACCCAAGATGCGTAAAGACAAGCAAACATATCCTAACATTGGCTTTGCCTAGAGACCAGTTTCGCGGTTATAGAAAGAAGTGATTTCGAGCTGAGAATTATCAGTTCATTTATTTTTCAAGTGATTTTGATGTTTGAGTAGGTGAGGTGCCTCACTTTGGCATTGTCGGTGTCCTTGCTGGGCATTTTGTAGAGTGCGGTGCAGAGGGCTATAAGACTGTGGTCCAGCCATGTGCAATCGGAACGTTGTGAGAAGTTTTGTGCATGAGATCAAAGTTAGGGTGGTTGATTCTGGGTGGAGGCCATGAAGGCTGAGCGTGGAGAGTTGTTGGTGAAGGCTGTAGGAGGCCACAACAGAGATCATGTGGAAGCATGGTTGTAGTCAATTGATTGGTAAGCATGGAGTGTGGAGTTGGCATTGAATTTATTGTCTAAGAGCTGCGTGGAGAGTGAAGTAACATGGAGGCACGATGGTGACTGCGTGTTATCCGCCGTCAAGCCACTTCATGCGAGAACGTTTCAGAATCTTTTGATTTGGTGATCTATCTTTATGTTGTGATCTATCCTTTTGCTGCGATTTGAGAGACAACAATGCTCATTCGTGGATCATGCTTTGCTACTGCGTTCAAAGGATAAGAGGTCGTTTCCAGATTGGAGCCCGTCAACCATGGCAGAGGAGGAGCATGCGTGAGGACACACAATGAAGTTTTCTAACTTGTGCAAGGTGAAGGTGAAGTTTCTTCTTCTTGTAGCTGTGTCTTGTAAAGATCTCTGCTAGGAAGATGCAGATCTTCAGAAGGAAAATACCCTCAGTGATCTATCAATTTATGATCCGAGGGGTCTTGAGACCTTGAGGAGCTCGAAGCTCATATTTCACTGATTTCCGCCTTAAAGAAGTCAAATCTCAATGCCTATATTCAGTGCATAAAAAAACCAAGAAACTGACTTATTGATTACTGAAAAAGCCACCTCTATTACTGATGTTTTTTGGGTTCTCGCAGGGGGGCCTTGTTTGTACCAGGGAGATGGCAGAAGCCTTTGTGCAGGGAGCAATGGAAGATTTGAGGCTATGGTTTTATAACATTTTTTTTTCTTGTTGAGTTGTGGCTTCAATTAAACTATGGTTTCAAAGTTGATGTTTAACAGTCTGTAACATATTTCTTCAATTTTAGTTTCGCTATGTTGCCTTTCTAATGCTTTTGGAACATATTTTCAGATGCGAAGCTTTTTTGGCAATGGCTTGGATGCGTTTTCTATAAGAACCAGATAATTTGGGACTACCCATTAGATGTTTTGGAGATGGTGGACTGGAAGTTTTTAATCCATGGTTAGAATTCTTTTCCTTAAACTAGTGCATGCGACTGTCAATTCCGTCGCATGATATTGTACTCATTCTGTCCCGCTGTTGAGGGTTTCATGTTTAGGTAATGTGAAGTACATAAAACCTGCAATTTTTTGCTACATGTTTTGCATGATATGCCTCGTCTATTATTATTTACCACATATACTTTGTTGGCCCTATTGTGGGCAGAAATATAATAGCAGGGGAATTGGATGCAGAAACTAGAATTTTGTGTGTAAAAATTGTTGAATCTTATGTATTTCGATGGAGAATTTGTGGGCTTCATGGGATCGGATGGTGGATTCTCGAAGTGCCCACGTCTGAATCGTCTCTGCTGGAATGCACTACATTGAGATGGGATGAAAAGACATTAATTCGTTGCCTCATCAGTGGATGCCTCTAAGGTATCGTTGGAGAAGAATGGTTGCCATTATGTTTGGGAAATAGTTATCTCTGGGCAGAGATAGAGAAACTTGATGTTCTATTTATTTTGTTTGCTGGAATCATGTTTAAAATTATTGAGCCTTATTGAGGCTAGCTAACTCAATGTAGGTAAACTTACTTTGTTAGAATTCGAGACCCTAGCAAATGACAGGTTGAGCATGGAGTCCCAAGATTTAATTGACAAAGATGAAGATGCCCAAGATGTGGACAACGAAACAATTAGGTAAAGAAGCAGCAACACTTATTATGATGGAAAATATCGAGTTATCACGAGGCTTCCAACTTCCTGTGTTTGGAATCAACTTGGTTGAAGGTTGAACGCATTTTTTTCGTTGTCTCGTGGCATGGCGGTGAAGTGTGGTACAACATATTTGCTGCAGTGATTGAGGCATTGTGGTGAGCTGCCTAGACGCACCTTTATTCATATACCAGAGTGGCCTCTGGTAATTTGTAGCTAAAGCATGGTGAGTTGCAGCTGATGGTAGTGTTTTTTGCAGTGTTTATGGAGACATGTTGAAGATGAAACTAAAAGCTCCAACATATTTTCTTTGATGAAACAAATTTTCTTCGTGAATTTTTTTTTCTTCATGTTGAGACTGGTCAACTTAACATGTAAATGCATTCATGTAAATCTAGTTAAAAGAATTAGATGTTTTATTGTTGTGACATTTAGGTTGTCAAACTATTGTCACGAGTGTGAATCTATGTTGGAATTTTCCATTCTGACAATAGACAAATTTATTTAGAGGAATGATTTACTACGAGAAACGATGAAGACATTGATGGTGAAAATGACATCAAATGATACTGGTTGGATCTACATCAGAGATTGGAGGAGGATGGACAATCAAGTTTGTGTGAGTTTTTTGTGATTTTCTTGAAATAGACTCTTGATGATGAGTCACATAGTTGAATGGTAAGCAAGTATAGGATGGTTTTGTAGTGGTATTTATACATGGTAACTCCAAGAGTTGGAGTTTAATGTAAGACTTGTAAAGGCATATGTATCCCCATGAAGTTCGTGGTTATCTAAAAACCACTCTGTAATTTCCACTTTGAAATTACAGGTTTGTGGTCAGCCGAAAACCACTTTTGTCACTTTGAAGTGATGGTTTGTTGTGAACTAGAAACCATATGAGAGCCCTAGTGGCTACAAAGCCTTCGTGGCTACGGTGCCCCAGGTGCACACAGGAGCCTTCGTGCTCACAGCAGAGTAGGTCGTTTGCAAAAGCACATTACTTGCAGGAGAAACTTAGTTTATCACACATCTCAGTTTACTGAGCACATTTTTTTGGGGGAATTAGCAGGTATAGGTCTAGGTATGTAGCAATAATGGTTGACATAACCATGTATGTGAAGGACATCCTACGAGACTAGCGGTTGCAACAGTTGGTACCCATTCATTTTGGTGGATGGTTTCTCCTTTATATGGAGATCGACATATCTTTTGTTGGTTCTGCACATGGGATTTGCCCGTTTGTGGTGGATTTGAGTCGCATACATATCTTTTGTTGGTTCTGGACATGGAATTTTCCCGTTTGTGGTGGATTTGAGTCGTAGACACATCTTTTGTTGTGATTGACCACAAACAGATTTTGTGAATCGCTATCGAGACAAGTAGTCATTAAGGGGGTGTGTTGGAATATGTAATTCCTACTTGTCTATGGTGTTGACTCTCTATGTAAGGAGTTTTATCCTATATCATAGGAGGTAGCTAAATATATATATTCCTAGTTTGGTGTGTGGTTGAGATATTCTCTCAACCATCCTATTGTGTGTCCAAAATAGTTTTCTTATCTTGAGACTATATTTCATGTATATATATGTAACCATTTTTTATTGATATAATACAGTGTGCATATAAAAATTTTATCTCAATAGATATAATTTTCAATCAAGAAAAATCACTGCATTGATTCAGGATGCGTGTTAATTACTAACACACTGATTTTAGACTACATGTTAATTTATGTTCAATTTTTAATGCATTGATTTCATAGTACATGTCATTTTCTATTTTTATTCACCGCACATGTACATAATTATTGAATTCATTATAAGTTTCAATTTCTAAATCATTGATTTTATTGTATATGTCAATTACAATTCATATTTCTATCTCATATCAATTTCAATGTCAATTTGTATTTCTATAAAATTCTAATACATTTATTTCAATTTAAATATAAATTTTTATAAGTTTGATTTTAGCATACATGTCAATTTCTATTTTTTTCAATATACGTGTACATAATTCTTGATTTCAGTGCATGCTAATTTCTAAAGTGTTTATTTTAATACATATACCAATTTCAAATAATATATACATTAATTTTTAGTGTATATGTCAATTTCTAAAGCATTGATTTAAATGTAAATATCAATTTCTAATACATTGATTTTAATATACATCTCAATTTTTATTTTTATTCAATAAATAAATAAACTTAATTTTTTTATTTCAATACATGTCAATTTCTATTTCAATTTTTATTTCTAAAATTTAATTTCTAAGTATATATTACTCCTTTCGACTATGCATTTATGTGTGTGAGAGAGGTGTAGACTAGGTAAAGGTACATATGTTTATTTATTGTCAAGTCACTGAAATCTCAAGAAAAAGAATAGTGACATCATGTTAAAAGTTGGAAAGCCATTCTTCAGTATAGCATTGGGATTTGCCTTTTTAAAGACTTATCATACTTTCGACAAAAGAAAAAAAAAAATTACACTCATTTCCGTAAATATAACTTGTGGCATTTTAGCTTTTTAATATATCATTAAATTACATCAAGTTTAAAAGTATCTCCCTAGTACTAAAACTTAAAATACCTCTTAATACCTCAATGAATGTTCCAAACCTATCAACATAATGTTGTAAACTTTATGTTCACATGGAATTCCAATTAAAGGGCAAGCCCATCGATGTATGACTTCTCATGAATAAGAAAAAGTATGAAGGATTCATTCCTATATTTCTCAATGATTAATTTCACTAGTATGTAATAATTCGTAACGTAAAAAATGATTGAAACTCAGATCTCTCACATTGATTATCCTTATTATTTTCTTCAAAACAATTAAATGTGAGGTTTATTAATGTAAGTCAATAAAAGAATGCAATGTGTTGTGATTTGGTTAATGTTTTTTTTGCAATTATTTTTGGAATTTTGTAGAATAAGGGAGGTGCAATGAGAGATACCAGCAAAGATATCATATTTTATAATTCTTATAATTTAGAAAAAGGAAAGTCTATTCTTTGAGTCAAGATTATAGTAAGATATTTAATAATATTTGAATCATAATTTTCATAAAACCACATATCACTGTAGGTAAAATATGAGTCGCTATTCATTATAAGTTTTTTATTTCAAAATAAGTGTAGGTGAACTAAGTAGCATGCATTGGTTGTTTTCATAAAGTGTGATTAATTTTTTATTTTTTTAAGAATAGATCCAACATTATATAAAACATGTTTGGACATCCCATGTGAAAGAGTGGAAGTATTAATGTAGAACATAATTTGAATGCATCACTACACTTTAGCATTATCATAATCAATAGGTTATATGAAAATTTGATGATCCAAGTCTATTTACATTGCCCAATTCCCATTATCATAATCAATAGGTTATATGAAAATTTGATGATCCAAGTCTATTTACATTGCCCAATTCCCAAATATATGGATTAATTATATTAGGAAATTAGTTTGGATGCTAAACCAATTAGTTTAGACAAGTCCCACTATGAATCGGCCTATGGAACTGGCATGGCTCTATGTTGTTCTGGAGGTTAAAATATAGAAATTTAAAGGTATAAAAAGGTAAGTGAAAGAGGAAATACCCCTCCCTACATAGTGAATGCCATCACTCCAATAATTCCTAGGTTTGTTATGTTTTTGTTTAAAGAAATATTAGAGATAACTATAAACCTATTTTTGAGGTCAGGATCTAGTCTTCCTGATGCTTAGAGATGGCCCTCTCTTTATAATTTAACTTTGTTGTTTTTAGTTGATTTTAGGCTAGTTATGCAAGACTGATTTAGTTTGATTTAATTTTTTTGGCGGAATTACTGATTTAGATGGATAGGTGTCTATCTATTTTCCATTGGGCTATGGATTCAATGTATCAAGCAAACAGGACAGAATCAAGTTCTAAAGAAATTGTTCACACGGCAAGGTAGCTGAACAAAATCAGATCTTTTAGGCTGGATGGTGAAGTGGTTTTCAATTGGAATGAAGGAGCAATTAAGGATTCCTTAAACCGGATAATGAAGGAAGATGACAGAGGTCAATTAGGATGGGAGAGTAATTAAGGATTCTCATATTCAGATATCAGAAGAAAACATTAAAATGAATAACAGTTCAGAACAGAGTGTACTTAAAAAATTTATGCAATAATATTCCTATTATAACATTTAAATTGGAAAACATACAAGTTTATGGAATACTTAAGGAAAAACATGAAAAATTGAAAGATACTTCACTGAAGTGGCTCAACACATGAATCCCGTAATGCAATGCCTTTATTACTTGTCTTTTCTGTTGACTTGAAAATGGTATAATAAACCCTAGGGTATTTAGATCAATTACAACTATAGAAATGTTCAGGAATCCACACTCAATACTTCGAATTACAAAGTATTTATACAAAAACTAATACAAAATATCCTAAAATTGATTTAAGAATTATTCAAGGGAAATCAAATATCTTCATGCAAGAAGATCGAGACATCTATGTAACTAATGCAAGTTGTCCCTCTTTTATTGATTTGTTGTTTGATTTCTTTGATCTTTTGCTATTTGATCTCTCTAATTGTTGCTTTATGTTGGCTACCTTTTATCTATTGAGTGTCTTTTACACTCTCTTGTCATCTGATTTCATCTTAAACTCTGTTACTGCTCTTTAAATTCCATGCTCTGTTTACCTGTTTTACTTTTCACTGTCACAGTAAATCATATAAATTTTCCGAAGCCTCTTGATTTGGTAGGTTGATTTTTACCATTCTTCTACAAAATTCATCAACCTCTATGCATTTTGCAAAAGTAGGCTTGTTTATAAAGAGATTTTTTACTGTTAGAAAATTATATATTATATAGCAATGCAACACATAAAACATGCGGAAAACACAAGCACACAAAACACATAAAACTAGAGAGACACAGATATACGTGGTTCACCCAGTTTGGGCTACATCCACCCCGAACAACTAGTCCTTCCTTTCTGTTATCCAAAAAAATGAAGAGACACAACCTACAACAGACCTGTTGTAATCCTCTGTTCTCTCTCATAGTCTCCCTATCTTTTTTTCACTCTGAGAATATACATCCAATACACAACCGCAATATAATTCCCTCATACAAGCGAGGGGTTGCCTTCTAGGGAAAAAACCCTAAACTAAATATAACTTCTACCGTCATATCATCCGCCTAATGAATGGCCAAGATTGACTAGAAATTATTGTACTTTTACAAGGTAATTTTACATCTATTTTTAGCTTTGGGGGCGCCGCCCCCCCTGGACCCCCCAGGCAGCGTTTAATTATGGGCGGTGTTGCCGCCCCATCAAGGTACAGGGGTCCAATGCTGTGATACAAAATAAATAAGATAGTCAAGCTCCACACCCAACAATTACATCTTGTTATAGGTAAAAGAGAATTTCAAATGTCGATAGAGTACTTTGCCTGTAGGAATTCCTTTCATGGAGGAATTGTTGGACTTTTCTTTGGCCACTTCTCTGATTTTATTGTCATAATATTCATGATTCATTAATATGTCATTGATCACCAAAGGATTAGGTAGACCATTTTGCCTCAAAACATCAAATTTGACCATGAATCTGGTTATCGCTAACTCCATAGTCTCACACTTATCTTCAAGTTGTGTCATCAGGTTCCTCTTGGAAATTACCTTGCTTACCTCTAGGATTGTTTCAGTTTTGTCACTTATGCCAGTTTCTTCTAATTCTTGTTTGTTCTTGGAATTAAGAAACTTTATTATTTCAGTGGCCTCTTTTGGTTTCTTCCCAAGTTCCTCTTTTACTTTCTGAATGGCTTCACTAGCTTCCTTGATCAAATCTTTATGCTCAAATATGACTTGGGTGGAAGGAAAAAATTCATTAACAGAGTTAATGATATTGGCCCATAGTTGTTGTTTTTCTTTGGCAAGTGGTTATTTTAGTGTCAATTCCTTTTCTAGCTTCTGTATTCTATCAGTCAATATGTTTTACATCTGTGTTTCTGATTTATGCATTATTTGTACTAAACTATTTTCATCCTCTAAAAATTTTATTTTTTCTTTAAGTCTATTAATATCATTTGTTTGGATTGACATGTCCTAAATGACTTTGACTAATTTACCTGCTTCATCATTGGGATGAGCTGCTGCTGTTGAATCTGTTGCTGGTGTAGTGGCTGGTTGAACTTCTTTTGTCACTGGAACTGCAGTAGGTAATGGAGTTGATGAAGTAGATGGAACTTCGGTTGTAACTGTAGGAATGACAATGCTAGGGATTGCTTCCATGCTGGCCTTCTTCTCATATACCAATTTATCCATTTCGTTCTCCATCTCTTTCAGTTGAGTTGTCAACTGAATGGTGAGATTCATCATTTCATATTTATGACCTTCATTCTCTAGAACCTCTTTAGTCTATGGATGCTTAGTGGGAGGAAATTTCAACCGCTTCTTCAATGCATCAATTTCTTCATTCTTCTTCTTGATAAGTTCTTCATCTGCTTTGATGTTCTATGGATCATATCAAACCTCCATGACCAATTCTTCAAGTGATTTGATTCTTTTGTCCTTGGCTTGTGAGGAAGCATTCTCTAGTTTTAACCGTGCTCTCACGTTTTCTAGAGAATTCTATAGTTTTTGTACACTCATAGCTTTGTTAGTCATAATGGAGTGAACCATTTCTCCAGCTTGCTTATGGAACTCAATTTGATCTATTGGATGTAGATCTTTGTCTTGAACTTCAAATGTTGTTTTCTTATAGTTTGTTGATGAATTTGGAGCCTGCACTGTTGGCTGCAAAATGGTAATTTGCATCTTCTTAGTTTTATAATCAAAGGCTGAAAGAAACCTGTTTCGGTCACTAGGAGTATGTGTCCAATATTGGGCATAGGTGATAGCTTTCAATGCGTCATTCTTGAATTTTATTTCTTTATATTTTTCCATTATATCATGTTCTTTGTCCATTGTTTTTCTTGATGAAGATACTTCTACACTAAGTTGCTTTTGAATGATTTGTGTATTAGAGGTTGATTGCTGATGATTTTCCTATGAAACTATTAGAGGTGCATTATTTTTGACAATTACATCTGTATCAATAATCTCAACTATGTCAATGACTTCAACTTGTTCAATTACTGCATTCAGTTTGGCATTTTTCTTATACATGAACTTGAATTTGGTGTTAGTAGTGGTTTTAGTAGAATATGAACCTTCTTCTCTTGGCCTCTTTGAGTCCTGTCTTGTGGGGCTGGAGTATGCAAAACGGAAATACTATCACCTTGCTTCTCTACTTCTCGCAAATTATTTTCTAACCACTCTAATTGGTTGGAGTACTTTTCAATTTCCGGATTAGACTCGTGGACATAATGAGACAATTTAAATTTTACTCTTAACTTGTTGATAAATCCCAAAGGATCATACTTCCATTTAAAACTACTGTTGAAATTGAAATCATGTAAACACTTTTCTGATTGTTTACCAGCATTCCTATTATTTCAAATGAAAGGACCAAGCTGGTTCTTAATTTTAAACAGAGTTTTATTCTTTATTGACAGAAAATTAACCTCATTTGAATTTAGGATCTACCTGATGTATTCTAATGCAAATAACCTCATTGGGAGGTATTTGGGCAACTTCTATGGAGTGAGTTGGCATCCATACACCCTAATTTTAGTGTGGTTTTGGTATAAATACTATTCTCCTATTCTACTGTGTTCAAACAATTGTAATAACTTATTTATCTCATCACTGACTCTTGGTTGAATGCTACTGCTTAGCATGTTGATAATTTGATTAAAAAAATGCACCAATGAAGTCCATGTAGGTGAATTTTGTGGAATATTTTCTGATTAAGGAAGTCCAGAAAACTAAATATTGGGGATTACCCTTTGTATGCAGTTTTTGAAGGCTAACGAAAAACCTTTCAAGTTGGAAATATAGGAACATATGAAACAAAACTGATGAATACTTAAAGACTCCTTCCTCTGATAATTTAACTAATTTTTCATGGATGGAATATGATAAGTATTGAGCAAAGTTAAATGTAGAAGCTGGATCCAGTCCTTGGAAAAAATGGACAGGAAACCTAGGATTAAAGCATCTACATATTTATTTGTGAAGTGCCCTAGAATTCAAGACAACATTGTGACAATCTATCTTGTTCTCTCTGAAAAAATTGAGGTTGAATAAGGAGGGTTAGTCTTTGGGGTTTTAACTGATGGAGGTAAGAAGGTTTGAAATATTTGAAACCTCTTGGGAAAATCAAGCTTTAAATATAATTCAGTGAGGATTTCAATAGACAATGGGGCTTCATCAGGATTGGGTTGGATTTGTAACATTTGTTTTATTGATTCTCTAGTGATTGTCAACAAAATATCTTTGTTGGGGGTTACTAGGGCTCTTTCATTGGGCAGATAATTAATTTGACAGAGTCTAATGATTTCTAGAAATTTGAAGGTTTGTGGGAAAATATAATTAGGTAAATTTGATTCCCATATGCAGACATCATGAGCCTGGTCTATAGATTTATCATGGCTCCAGAAGTGGATGTCCAAGAGGTTGAAATCAGTGACTATACCATTGATTTTGAAGTCTTTATCAGCAAGGGGGGTATGTTCAACATCAACTACAGGAGGTTGCAGGGGATTAACAGTAACAGTGCCTTAGGAAGCCATAGATTTGTTTATTTTATCAATTTATTACTTTTTTGTGTTGAAGTAATGGCTGAGGCACTGAGGAATACCTGTGAAAATGGAGTTTTGGTATGCAGAGAAGGTCATGGTAGCAGCAGAGGATTTCTTGGTCTTATAAAGCTTTAAACTGAGTCTGCATAGGTTCTGTTAGTAAATAAGCTTGAATTCTAGTCTAATTTGGCCTCAAAATAGGTCGGCACTAGTTGCTTTAGCTTGAAAAGAGGTCAGCAAAAGCTCTTTTCTTGCAGTTTTTTAACAGAAATGGTGAAAAAGGGCTTTTAGGGAGGGATTTATTGTTTTTAAACAACAGTAGTTAAACATTGGGCGCGAAGGTTAAATTGAAACAAGGTTGGTTTCATTGCAAATGGGAGGAAAAAAGATAAGTGGTTATTGCATGCAAAAAGGCGAGTTGGTGGTTTTTGGCTGGGGAGTGCAATGAGATGTGGGGCTGCCGTGTAGCAGGGGAGTGAGGGTGCAAAACTAGCCATTTCGCAACCCCCTCTAATATTTTTAAACGTCAGGCAGTCGGGGGTGCAAAAAATCTCATTGGTCATTCGATGAGATGAATGGAAATCTGACGGATGATGGGTGTTGAGAGATGAGTAGAGGATTTTATAGGAGTTGGGACCGGGAATCAGTTATGTGGGGTTATAATACATATGAAAAGGCTTAATGATATATGTGGGTCAAGACTTATAATGGTGAGGTTTATATGTTAGCGGGGAAGGAATTATTATAAGGTAGGGTTAATTAAAGTGGGCCCAGGAATACTATTAAAGTAAATGAGTTAAAATGAATGGGGGGTCTAATGTAATATATATGCGGGAGTAAATATGTGCGGCATTTAACTTAATATGGGGTAAGTATATTAAAACAAGGATTTTAATATAATAAGTGAAGAAGTTAAAATGATAGTGGGAGGGTTTAATAATAAATTAAGAATGGGTTTAAAAGGATATCGGGGAATGATTTTACAGTGGGGCCCAGTATAATTAAAACCTTCAAAACTATCAAAAAAGTGGGTTTTTCATGATTTAATTGAAAAGGGGGTTAGTAAAGGGGGAGTCACTTTTTTCAAAGGAATTTTTTTTTTTTTTAACTAGGAAAAGGCGTTTTAGGAAGGGAAAAGGGGTGAAATACGGGGAAATGTGTATTTTACAATAGAAAATGCCTTCTAAGAGTGGAAATTGGATTTTAAGCAAGGGGAAGGGAATTTTTGGGGATATTACAGATAAGAAATGACCAATTGATGATTTCCATGACTTGTGAAAGTACTTCTGCCTACCCTTTATTTACCCTAACATTATTTCTTCATTTATTGGGTGCATTTGAGCTCGCTGACCCTTTTATTTTTCTTTTATAAGCAAACTAATCTACTTCTAACCTTATAACTTCCAAGGGCTCATATTAAACTGATGATCTCATTTTTATTCTCTACCTAACTACTAATCTGCCAATATTAAATAGTTTAGTCAAACTTTATTCACTAACTATCAGAATGAAATTTAAAGCATGAATGAATCAAGATTAAACTATTTGATCATCATGGATTGTGGTATTTTGGACAAGCTACACATAATTTTTATTTTCAAAGAGTAAACTAGGAGTAGTAGAATTTAAATGTGCATCACTTTCAAGATCTATTTTTATCTCTTTTTGGCGGGGTTCATACTTTATATTATAATTGATCTTTTTCTTTTAGTCCTTTGATTTTTATTTTAGGACTTACCCTCTTTACATTTTTTAATATGGGCAAAAATTTGTAGAAAGAAAAGTATGTACAATATTACAAGACTTTAACATAGTCAATTCAAAATTATGATAACTATTATTATAGGACCTTAACAGTGGCTCCACTTCGGGATGGCATTTCCTCGTGAAATGTCAAGAAATTTAAGATCTGTGGCCTTGAAACTTTGACTTTGTCTTGCCTTGAAATTGATTTTGGAGCTATCCTTTATTCATACATATGATATTATTTCTTTCAAAGCTTAGGGCTTTCTCTTCAGGCTTCAAATTTGCAAGGTAAACATCTAATCCAATATAAACTTTTGCAATGTTATGTACAATGAGAAAAGTAAAGTAAATGAATTAATGGTTAATATGGAGAAAAGTAATGCATCAACATTCTACCATTGACTGGTCCGCTTGGTTGATCTGTTCCATCTAACTCCTTTAAGAAAAATGCATTATTACCTCTGTAACCATAAATGATATATGGGCCTTTCCAAAGAAAATCAAATTTTCCATGTTTCCCTTTGTCTTCTCTTCCAGAATCCCATTTGAGTACGTTATCACCTATGTAAAAATCATCTTCTTTGGTTTTCTTGTCAAAAATATTTTTTATTTTGTCTTGGATCACTTGTGATTTGACATAGACTTCTTCCCCCGTTTGCTGCAAATGTATTGTCTGATTTATCCTTCTCTGGAGATCATTTGGTTCTACTTGCAGCTCTGAATGATTTTCATTACTGGCACTCCCAAAGAGGATGGAAAAACATCATCCATCCCATATACCAATTGATAGGAAGATGTTCCAATGTATTTCTTTGTAGTTAGTCTGTTTTCGCATAAGGCATTAACAAACCTTTTGTTCTAGGTATTTTTGTTATCTTCTAATAGTTTCTTCATTATATTAACCATGATTTTTTTTTAGGATTCTGCAAGTCCATTACCTTGAGGGTAATAGGAAGTGGAATGGCCAAGGTTAATGTGATATTTGTTACAAAAGTATTTCATTTTCTTGGACTTGAAGGCAGTTGCATTATCAGTAATGAGATTTTGTGGGAATCCAAGTCGAGAAAGGATGTTGTTTTGAAGGAATGAGATAATGACAAAATCAGTGTGTTTTCTAGAAGGGATGGCTTCTGTCCACTTGCTAAAGTAACCAGTGGCTGTCAAAATACATTTATGCTGGGCTGAGGAGGGTGGGTTAATTTCACCAATGAAGTCTAGACCCCATTGTTGAAATGTAATTTCTATAGATATGGGTTTGAGGGGTAATGGTAGGAGGTTATTCTTTCCCTAAAATATCTGGCATTTGTGACAGGAAATCACATACTATATAACATCTACAAAAAGAGTAGGCCCGTAAAAACTTTCCCTCAAGATTTTATCAGCAGTTGATCTCCAGTAAAGGTGTCCTCCACAGTCACCTGCATGAAATTCTTGCATAACTTAATCAACTTCATCTTTCAATAAACAGTTCAATAAAATGCCACCATGATCTTTCCAAAACAAAGCACTATCTATGATACAATATTTCATTGATTTTAACTTTAAAAATATACCTTTAGTTCTAGATAAACTAGGAGGAGCTTGTAGGTTGAGTAAAACAAATGTGATATCTTCATACCAAGGTGAATCTAAAAATGCTTCACTGATATGTGGAGTCACCATCTCTTCCTGATCATCTATTGCTGCAATGAAATTTATATCTAAGGCTCGACAGTTCGATTCAGCCATGAGGTTGGCTAAACCTTGTCCTTTAATCAATTTATTAGGCTTTATTTCAATGTCATATTCCAATATAGTGGAAATCCATTTGCTTCTCTTTCCATCAGGCCCATTCTGAGTTAGAATGTCCTTTACTACTAAATTTGGAACATATGCAATTATATGGGAGTAAGAAATATATACTATGAAATATTTAATAGCCTTCACTAAAGTAAGTACCTGTTTTTCCATTATATTGTACTTTAGTGTTGCATCTCTTAAGGATTTGCTGAAAAAGGAAATGGGTTGTTCATAACCCTAATCATTCTTTTGCAACAAGACTGCTGCAATGATATGTTCTGAAGCAAAAGAACAATTATAAAATCTTTCTTGAAATCGGGACTTATAAGGACATGTGTTTTTGTAAGAGCTTGTTTAATTGCTTCAAAATACTATTTAGCCTCTACTTTCCACTTAAGTGTTGAATCCTTTTTCAACTTCTTATTCAATTCTCTTATTAGTTCTGCTAAATTAGAAATGAATCTTCTAAGAAATTTTATTTTGCCTAAGAATGCATGTAATTCCTTGATGTTTATATGATGATTGATGTTTAAAATGGATTTTATTCTAGTTGGATCTATTCTAATTCCCTCTTTTGAAATGATGTTTCCTAAGAGTTTACCTTCTTCCATTCCAAAGAGTGTCTTTTTGGGATTCAAGGAAGTACCAAATTTTTTGCATTTAATGAAAAATCTTCTCAAATGATCTGGATGTTCATTGTCTATTTTGGAAAATAATGTTATATCACCTAGATAAATGACTAAAATGCCATGAATCTCCTTGGAAAAATCTATGTCCATAGCTCTTTGGAATGTAGCTCTGGCATTCATCAATCCAAAGGGAATTTTCAAATACATGAAAGTTCCCCATGGAGTGGTAAATGCAGTCTTTGCTTGATCTTTTGGTTGGACTAGGATTTTATTGTATCCAAAGAATCCATCAAGCAATGAATTTCGGGATGAGCCTACCACCCTCTGTAAAATATGGTCCATTTTGGGGAGAGGATAGTTACCTTTTAGTGACACTTTGTTAAAGTTTTAGAAATCAACACAGAGTATTATTTCCCATGTTTTCTTCCTAGTGGGAAGTAATTTTTAGAGCCAATCATAATACCTAATGGGTTCTATGATTTGTGCCTCATACATCCTTTTTACTTCTTTTTCAATCAATGGAATAAGAACTGGATTAATTCTCCTAAGGTTTTGTTTAAATAGTTTCTGATTTTCTTTGATGGCTATTTTATGTTGTATAATACTGGTGTCATAAGACTTGAGGTCTTCATAACTCCAGGCAAACACATATTGAAATAATTTAAACAAACTTATTGATTTCAGCTTTTCTTCTGAAGGTAATTCTTTGGATAATTTGACAAGCTTGGGTTTTTCTTCTGTTCCTATGTTACATTCTTCTATGTTTGATCTTAATGGTTCCATTTTTGGTTTTCTAGCTACATCATTGGAATAAAAAAGATCTTCTAAAGGGGCTAATCCCTTCGGCAAAAGGTTATCTTTAAGGTTTAACATCTCTGATTCATCATTTGTTATTTCCTCTATTTCTACTGTTTCTAATTTATCTATCTCTACTCTAGTGAATTTAGTGGGTTCTATTTTATCTATATCACTTATATCTAACTCACTATTTATTATATAATCTACTGTACAATCAATATCTATATTAAAATTTTTAAATTCTCCCTCAGCATTCATAAAATTATAGATTTGAGAATGTTGTGAAATTTTTTTCCAATATTTCAAATTTTCTTGTATAGTTGGCCTATGTCTTACCTCTGTAGTGTATTGGTGATTTGGCTAAAAAGGCAATCTGCATGTACTGGAAAAAGTAGCCAAACTATGTGCCTGCATGTTCTGTTTCCTTGAAATAACCACAAAGTCAGTTTCAAGAAAATCTTTAATCAGATCTAGAATGGTTTCTCTGTATTATCTAAGTCTAGGATTTTTCACAAGATATTCCCCTTTAATTTGTTTTATGATTAATTATGAATCTCCCAAGATAGAACCTCTCTTGGCTCCAAGTTTTCTTACAATTTGTAGTCCTAAGATTAATGCCTCATACTCTGCCATGTTATGTGTGCATTTAAAGTTAAACCTAAAGGCATGACCTTCTGAATGATAATTCTCTAAGTTATAAATCCACACTCCTACTCTTGCTCCTAATCTGTTCACAGAACCATCAAAATCTAAGTGCCACATAGATTCATGAAATATATTGTTACTTTCAATTACTTTATGTTTCTTTTGTAATGTTGTGTTTTTATCTGTGCTGGTATATGAATTACATAAGATGAAATAATCGATATCAAAATGTATAGAATAAATAGGATAATTATGTGGGTTTTTTGCACTACTGACCATGTACTTCATTAAAATATATTCGTAAAGCTTTTTGGGCTGATCAAATACTGAAATTATGGCATATGACATGTCTAACTTAGTGATCCCTGCAATTTTTCTCCCCATAGGTGAGATAATAACATTCCATAGTTGGGAGGGATACTAACAACTACAATATCCATGACAATACTCTTGGCTGGGTATTGGACTAAAGTGACACACAAGTCTTTAATCAAGCCAAGACATTTAACTTTACTAGAATCAAAGGAGAAAATATCTTTGTATGGCCTGGTGATATCTAGATTCAATGTTTCCACGATATCTTTTGGCATTAAGTTGTGGGATGATCCTGAATCTAACATATCGTTATGTAAAATATTATCATGAATGCTAAAGCTAATATATAATGGTGGAACACCACCCTCTTGATGTTTTCCATTTACCTCAGGACCAGATAGCAACTCTGGTTGGTCATCATTTAGGTTAACAAGATCTTCTCCTTCACTTATGTTCAGTGTTTTATTCATTTAGGCTTTGTATAAATCATTTTTAACCAACTCTGTTAAAGGAGTTGGTATTTTCAATTTGGCTATTTCAGTTTGGATATCAAATGGGACTTGAGTTTTGCCTAACTGAATGACTTCCTCTTTACCAATTGTAGTTTGAGCATTTTTATATTTTTTATAAACAATTGGTATTTCAGTTTGTGTTTCCATTGTTTTACTTCCATTTTTCTTATGTGGAATAGTTTGAGTTGTAGCTATAACTTTTAGCAGCATTTGATGTTTTATCAACATTTGAAGTTTCAACATCATCTGCATTTTTAGCAGTAGTTAGAGTTTTAGTGACAATAGATGTTTGGGTATCAGTGGGTGTGATGTCTACAATTTTTGGATTGGCTGCAATTTTTGGATTGGCAGTTTTCTGAGTTTCTCTAAGGAGGATTTGTAGTGTCTTTCACACTGGAGCTTCCATTGTTTTCTTGGTCTGAGATTGGAAATTTTTCTTAGTAGGGGCTTCTGTTTTCTTCTTACTTCTAAGATTATATTTTTTGTGAACTTCATTAATAGAAAAATCATAACCTTGTTTATAGTGAAAGGACTCCCTAGATTCTAACAATAATTGTTGTAGCATGTATAATTCATGTTGTTCTTGGGTAAGAAAATTAGTATTATCATCATTTATTCCCATTAATTTAATTTGGGTGTCCTGTTCTTCATCATTTTGTTGGGAACTCTTTGCATATTTTTCTGGAAAGGTGGTCTAATCAATTAATCAAGTGTTGTTGCTCTTGATTTACCAGTATTTGTATTCTTCCTAAAGTTTGGATTTCTGATTTGAGGAACTTGTTGTTGATTATCCCACTGATATTTTCTTTCCATATTTTCTAATATATCCATTATTATTTCCATACTCTTAGCTAAAATCTATATCTTACTATCTGATGTAGATGGTTCATCCTTAATAGTAACTCTTCCTTCATTTCTCATCCTAGCTCTTTTAGCTTATAAGTTAGTTTCTACACTAACTGCATTGCTTTGCATATGTTCTAATGTTTCAGGGTTACTTTCTCTCAATTGGTAAGACATATGAGTATCAAAACCAACTCGAAATTTGATTAAAGCTAGATCTGGTGGAGATTTGATATTAGCTGGAATTGTATTGTAAATATTGTTGAACCTAGTACAATAATCCTAAACAGATTCATTAGGAGCTCTTATAATGTTTTCATATTAAGATAATATTTGTAAAAAAAAATTCTTTCTTTTCCATATATTGATAAATAATTGATGAAAAGCAGCTAAATCAACTATATGATTGGCAAGTAAAGCTTTAAACCATTTATTTACATCTCCTGCTAATGTTTGGAGAAACAATCCCATTTGAACATCAACTTCATCAATTTGATGTAATCCAAAGTAATCAGTCATTTTTTTTACATGTGTACCATCAAACTGAAATATTTTACTTTGGTAATCCTAGGGCATGGCATGTAATTGAGCTAGCAAGACCAAAGGGGCATATCTGGCTGCCATGGCTAAGATTCTAGCTTGGCTGGGAGGTAAATTTGTGGTGCTTGGTGATGAGGTTGAAGTACATGCAGATGAACTTGGAACACTAGAAGATGTACTTGGAAATGAGTTTGAAGTACTAGAAAATGTGGCATGGTGCTAGAATATGAACTTGAAGTGTTTGGAAATGGAAATAAAACTCTAGGTTGAAGAAGAAGATTGTGGATGAATGATTTTGTGGAATGAAGTGTGGTGGATATAATAGATGATGTGGTACTAAATAAATATGAATTTACAGTCTCTGAAGGAATGATAGATGGCTTACAGGTATAAGCAGATGAAGCAGCTAATTCAAAAGACTATTGAAAATATGCTTCATCTATATCTTTAATCAAAGTTGCAGTCAAAGCATCAAGTTTATCAAAAGTTTCTAGAACTTGTTGATCTGAATCAAGTGAAATAGTCTCCTTCTTTTCTTCAATAAATTGAATAAAATTAGGATCTATTGCACTATCATATTTTGAATTTTCAGATTTGGTTCTAAACAAAGGGTGTTCAAATGATAAATCGAAATTAATATCTTGTATACTTGATAATTCTTTAGGGAGTGAATTAGCTTTGATTAATTGACTAATACTTCCTAGACTTTCTACCTTTTTGGTTTTTATTTAAAATTTTGTTAGGATCATCAACAATTATAGCAGCTTGTGGATCAGGATGAGCCCTGGAATAGTATGTTCTTCTAGAAGCCAAAATTTTAATTTTTAATGATAGATCTTAACAACCCTAAAACAACCTTAAGGTGAAAAGATAAGGAAAAGTATTTCCTTTAAGGTTTATTTTAAACTGAGGATGGATTTCCCCACTAGAGTTGTTGGGTGTGGAGCCTGATTATCTTGTTTATTTTGTATCATAGGGTTGGACACCTGTACCTTAAAGGGGTGGCAACACCGCCCAAAATTAAACACTACCTAGGGGGGTCTAGGGGGGGCGGTTCCGACTTTATGGATCCCCCCCCTTGTGGGGGGTTTCGGGGGTAGCGCCCCGAAAGCTAAAAACATATGTAAAATTTCCTTGTAAAAGTATAGTAATTTCTAGTCAATCTGGGCCATTCATTAGGCAGATGATCTGACGGTAGAAGTTATGTTTAATTTAGGGTTTTTTTCCCTAGAAGCCAATCGCTCAACCGCTCGCTTGTATGAGGGTATTGTATTGCGGCTGTGTATTGTATGTGTATTCTCAGAGAAAGAAACATATAGGGATACTGTGAGAGAGAACATAGGATATTACAGCGGATCTACTCTAGGTTGTGTCTCTTCATTTTGCTGGATAATAGAAAATAAGGACTGGCTGTTTTGGGTGGACGTAGCCCAAACTGGGTGAACCATGTATATCTGTGTCTCTTTGGTTTTATGTGTTTAGTGTGCTTGTGTTTTCCTCATATTTTATGTGTTTCATTGCTCTGTAATATTTAATTTTCTAACAACTGGTATCAAAGCCGAAGGTCTATTTGGCTGATAAACTCACAGGAAAGAAGGGTTCCTAGTTCGAGTGGGAGAAATGGCGAAAGATGGTAAATTTAGGGTCGAGATATTTAACGGCCAAAACTTATCGCTATGGAAGATGCAGATGGAATATTATCTGTATCAGAAAGATCTGTACCTACCATTGAGTGGAAAACAAAGAAGCCGACGACTATGACAGACGCAGAATGGGATATTCTTGATGGAAAGGCAGTTGGAATAGTACGGTTGTGCCTCGCAGTGTCAGTAGCCTTCAATATTTCGAAGGAAACAAAAATAGAGGGTTTGATTAAGGCATTGGTGAAACTATATGAAAAACCCTCGGCGTCAAACAAGGTATTTCTTATGAAACGTTTATTTAATATGAATATGTCATAAGGTGGATCTGTTGCAAACCATTTAAATGATTTTAATACAGTTACGAGTCAGTTAAATTTTGTAGGGGTAAACTTTGATGATGAAGTTAGAGCTCTATTATTTTTGTGCTCATTGCCAGAAAGCTAGAATGGTTTAGTTATGGCCATTAGTAACTCTATCTCTGGATCTAGTACTTTAAAGTTTGATGATGTTGTCAGTGCTATCCTTAGCGAGGAAATGCGACATAAAAGCTTCGGTGAGACATCGAGTAATGCTCTGAGTGCAGAGTCTATGGGAAGAAGAATGGAAAGAGGAAAGAGCTCGGGATATCACAGTAAATCAAGGAAAGGAAGATCCAAATCTAGATCGGGGATAGTGTGCTGGAAATGTGGAAAGAAAGGACACCTAAAGAAATATTGTAGATCTCAGAAGGGAAAAGAAGGAGACACACAACAAGAAAACAATCATGAAGCACATGTGGCAGGTGATGTGTTACAATATGCTTTGATTCTTTCTTTCGAAAATGTTACTGATTCTTGGGTTGTAGATTCTGGGGCCTCATTCCATGCCACACCTGATAAGAAATATTTTCATGACTATGTTCAAGGAGATTTTGGACAAGTCCATTTGGGTGATGATAAACCCTGTAAAATTGTTGGAGTGAGTAAGGTTCTTGTAAAACAACAGAATGGAAACCAATGGCTATTAAAGGAGGTAAGGCATGTTCCAGATCTAAAGAGAAATCTAATTTCAATAGGGCAGTTACACGGTGAAGGCTGTGTGACAACTTTCACAGATAAAACTTGGAAGGTCGCCAAAGGAGCGTTGGTAATATAAAAAGGCGAAAAGGTTGGTACATTGTATTTATGCAATGTTATTTCTAACTCTGCTAATGCTTTAACTTCCAATGGAGCAGATGTAGCATTATGGCATCATAGGCTCGAACACATGACTGAGAAGGGGATGAAGGTTCTTAACTCAAGAAATTTGTTTCTAGGTTTGAAGAATGTTGATTTGGATTTCTGTGAGAATTGTATTTATCAAAAATAGAAGGGAGTCATATTTCTCAAATTTGGGAAAGAAAAGAAGAGTGAAAAATTAGAGCTTGTGCATACCGATGTATGCAGACCTGCTCAGGTATCATCTCTTCGTGGCTCTCGTTATTATGTTACTTTTATTGATTATGCAACTAGAAAAACTTGGATTTATTGTATTCAGAATAAATCTGATGTATTTGATACTTTCAATAGATGGAAAGCTTTGGTTGAGATTGAGACATGAAAGAAGTTGAAGTGTCTCAGATCAGACAACGGAGGTGAATATTGCAGCAAAGAGTTTGATAGGTACTGTTCAGAGCATGGAATTCGTAGAGAGAAGACAGTTCCAAGAACACCACAAGAAAATGGTGTGTCAGAAAGGATGAACAGAACAATCATGGAGCATGCAAGGTGCATGAGATTGCATGCAGGATTTCCTTTACAATTTTGGGCAAATGCTGTAGATATTGTTGTTTATCTAATAAAAAAAGGGCCAGAGGAAGCATGGACAGGTAAAAAGGTAAACTACTCTTTTTTAAAGCCTTTTGGTTGTGAGGCCTTTGTCCATGTTAATAAAGAAAATAGAACAAAGCTTAAGGCAAAATTAAAGAAATGTAACTTTATTGGATATGGTGTTAATGATTTTGGTTATCGCTTATATGATTATGAAAATCACAAAATCATTAGGAGCATAGATGTAATATCCAATGAAAAGGTATTGTATAAGAATCAATTGCAGGAAAAGAAATAGGAAAAATAAAACAAAGAATACACAGTTCTTGATGAGATCAAAGAAAAGGTAAATGTGCCTGAAAATAATAATAATCAAGAGCCACAACAACAACAACCACCACAACAGAAACAGGCACCTCAAACACTTGAAAGTGGTGTTAAAATATTTACCAGGATAAGTAGACCCCCTGAACGATACTCTCCTTCATTAGATGATTTATTGTTAACTGATTCTGGTGAACCTGAATGTTATGAAGAAGTAATGCAGGTTGAAAGCAGGAAGAAGTGGGAGCTAGCAATGGAAGAAGATATGGAATCCTTAATGCATAACCAAACTTGGGACTTAGTCAGGTTGCCTGCAGGTAAAACTAAATTGAAGAATAAATGGGTTTATAGGCTAAAGGAAGAAGGTGGAGTAAAACAAAGGTACAAAGCTAGACTTGTGGTGAAGGGGTTTGCACAGAAGAAAGATATTGATTTTGATGAAATATTTTCTCCTGTTGTTAAGATGACTTCAATCAAAAATATTTTAAGTCTTGTAGTAGCGGAAGATTTACATCTTGAATAGTTATATGTAAAGACAACATTTATCCATGGAGATTTGGAGGAAGAGATCTATATGCAGCAACGAGAAGGATATGAGGTCAAAGGGAAAGAAAAATTAGTGTGCAGGTTAAAGAAGAACTTGTATGGCTTAAAATAGGCTCCAAGGAACTGGTAACTAAAACTTGACAAGTTTATGTCTGAACAAGGTTATACTAGATGTCACTCTGATCATTGTGTTTATCTGAAAAGGAAAAAGGATGGAAGCTATATTATATTGTTATTGTATGTAGATGACATGCTTATTGTAGGGTCTAACATGTAGGAAATAAATGTGCTCAAAATAAAATTGGCAAGTTCATTTGCAATGAAGGATTTGGGAGCCGCAAAACAAATCCTTGGTATGAGAATAACTAGAGACAGGAAAAATCGCAAAATAACACTGTCTCAGAATGAGTACATACAAAAGGTGTTGAAAATATTTAATATGCAGAATGAAAAACCAGTTAGTACACCTTTTTCTAGCCATTTCAAACTTAGTAAGGAGATGTGCCCCAAGACCCAAGAAGAAATGGACTATATGTCTAAAGTTCCATATGCAACAACAATTTGAAGCTTAATGTATGCAATGGTCTGCACAAGGCCTGATATTGCACATGCAGTGGGAGTTGTAAGAAGTCACATGAAAAAACCAAGAAAAGAACATTGGATGGCAGTAAAATGGATTCTCATATATTTGAGAGGTACCACAAATCAAGCATTATGCTTTGGTGTTTCAAACATTGCTCTACAGGGATATGTTGATGCAGATATGGCAGGTGACAGAGATAGCAAGAGGAGCACCACAGGATATGTATTTATGTAGGTGGAACAGTTTTCAGTTGGGTTTCAAAAATCCAAAGTGTTGTTGCACTTTCAACAACAGAGGCAGAGTATGAAGAGGCTAGTAAAGAAATGATTTGGTTACAAAGGTTTATGGATGAATTGGATAAGAAGCATGATATAGGCACATTATACAGTGATAGCCAAAGTGTCATTCATCTTGCAAATAACTTTGCATTTCATTCCAGGACTAAACACATACAGCTCAAGTACCATTTCATACGGTCAGTATTGGAAGATGGACAGTTGAAGATGGAAAAGATACACACTAGTCAGAATCCTGCAGATATGCTAACAAAATTTGTAACTAGGGAGAAACTGAGATTATGCTCAGTTTCAATTGATCTTCAAGGATGACGATGAAGATGAGAAACAACCAGGTCCAAAGAGGAGTCATTTTCCAGCAAATGAAGCAGCGATGTAATTGCTACAATCAGTCTCCAAGTGGGAGATTATTGGGTGTGGAGCTTGATTATCTTGTTTATTTTATATCACAGCATTGGACCCTTGTACCTTAATGGGGCGGCAACGCCGCCTAAAATTAAACGCTGCCAGGGGGGTCCAAGGGGGGGGGCTGCGACTTTATGGAGTCCCCCCCTGGCGGGGGGTTTCAGGGGCAGTGCCCCTGCAGCTAAAAACATATGTAAAATTGCCTTGTAAAAGTATAGTAATTTCTAGTCAATCTAGGCCATTCATTAGGCTGATGATCTGACAGTAGAAGCTATGTTTAGTTTAGGTTTTTTTGCCCTAGAAGGTAATCCCTCACTTTTATGAGGGTATTGTATTGCAGCTATGCATTGTATGCGTATTCTCGGAGAGAGAAACAAAGAGGGAGACTCTGAGAGAGAACAAAGGATATTACAGTAGATCTGCTGAAGGTTGTGTCTCTTCATTTTGCTGGATAATAGAAAGGAAGGACTAGTTGTTCCGGGTGGACATATCCCAAACTGGGTGAACCACATATATTTGTGTCTCTCTGGTTTTATGTGTTTTGTGTGCTTGTGTTTTCCACATATTTTATGTGTTTCATTGCTCTGTAATATTTAATTTTGTAACAGGAGTCTCGAGTATGTTATAACTCCAATAATCCCTCGGGTTGTTATGTTTTTGTTTAAAGAAATATTAGAGGTAACTATCAACCTACTTTTGAGATCAGGATCTAGCCTTCCTAATGCTCATAGGGGGCTCTCTCTTTATGATTTAATTTTTTTTTTAGTTGATTTTAGGCTAGTTATGTAAGATTGATTTGGTTTGATTTAATTTGTTTGGTGGAATTACCGATTTAGATGGATAGGTGTCTGTCCATTTTCCATTGGGTTATGGAGTCAATGTATCAAGAAAACATGACATAATCAAGTTCTAAAGGAAGTGCTCACAGGGAAAGGTAGCTGAACAAAATCAAATCTTTTAGGTTGGATGGTGAAGTGGTTTTCAATCGGGATCAAGGAGCAATTAAGGATTCCTTAAACCATATAATCATTAGGGGACCTTTGAGGTCTAAAATGGGCCTCCTAAGAAAAATGTATAACAAAATTAAACTTTATAAGAAACAATTGGATTCAATATGATGATGTAAACCATGGGGGATGATTCACCATTTTTGGAGTAAAAAGGTACAAATATTAAAACTAATAAAATAATAAGCTATTTTTTCAACTCGTACTTTCAATTTATCTCCTTAAGGTTTTACTCAAATTTCGAGCAGGAGAACTCGTTGGATGCAAAATTTAATTCCTCATCCACGAAGTACCCATGTTGCATACTTTCGATGGACTCTGCTACTCGAAAATGAGAAATACAAAAACAACGTGTTTGCAATCATGTTTTTCATGTATTTATTATTTTTCATGTAGTAAGGTCCATCAAAAGTATGCAAAATGGGTACTCCTTGGATGAGAAATCAAATTATGCATCTAACGAGTCTTTCCGCTCATAGGGAGATAAGTTGAAAATACGAGTTGAAAAAATAGTTTTTCCTTTTTTCCCTCTAAAATTTGATGATGTAATCAAATCTTTTTTTATTGTTTCCACTATTATTTTATAATTTCCTTAGGAGGCCCATTTTGTACCTAAAAATTCCCCTAATGGAAGGAATATGATAGAGGTCAATCGGGATGAGAGAGAAATTAAGGATTCTCAGATCCGGATATCAGAAGAAAACATTAAAATGAATAACAGTTCAAAACAGTGTACTTAAAAATTTTTCTACAATAATATTCCTGTTATAACATTTAAATTGGAAAACATATAATTTTATGGAATACTTAAGGAAAAAAATGAACAATTGAAAGATACTTCACTGAAGTGGTTCAACACATAAATCCTGTAATGAAATTCCTTTATTACTTGTCCTGTCTGTTGACTTGAAAATGGTAAAATAAACCCTCAAGTATTTAGATCAATTACAAATATAGAAATGTTCAGGAATCCACACTCAATACTCGAATTATGAAGTATTTATACAAAAACTAATACAAAATATCCTAAAACTGATTTAGGAATTATTCAAAGGAAATAAAATATTTTCATGCAAGAAGTTAGAGACACCTATGCAACTAATGCAAGTTGTCCCTCTTTTACTGATTTGTTGTTTTCTTTCTTTGATCTTTTGCTGCTTTATCTCTCTGACTCTTGGTTTACGTTGGTTGCCTTTTATCTTTTGAGTTTCTTTTACGTTGTCTTATCATCTGATATAATCTTTAAACTCTATTACTGTTGTTTAAAATGCATGCTCTGTTTTTACTTTGACCTTGACTGCTATGTTTACTTGTTTTACTTTTCACTGTCATAGTAAATCGTATAAATTTTCCCAAGCCTCTTGATCTGGTAATTTTACTTTTACCATTCTTCTGTAAATTTCATCAGCCTCTGTGTATTTTGCAAAATTAGGCCTTTTTATAAAGAGATGATTTACCTCATGTTGGAGGTAAAAGAGATTTTCAAATGTCTAATAGAGTACTTTGCTGATAGGAATTCCTTTCATGGAGGAATTGTTGGATTGTTATTTGGCCACTTCTCTGATTTTCTTCTCATAATATTCATGCTTCATTAATCTGTCATTGATTGCCAAAGGATTAGGCAGACCTTTCTGCCTCAAAACATCAAATTTGGCCATAAATATGGTTATTGCTAACTCCATAGTCTGACACTTATCTTCAAGTTGTGTCATCAGGTTCCTCTTGGAAATTACCTTTCTTACCTCTAGGATTGTTTCAATTCTGTCACTTATGCCAATTTATTCTAATTCCTATTTGTTCTTGGAATTAAGAAACTTTATTATTTCAGTGTCCTCTTCCGGTTTCTTCCCAAGTTCCTCTTTGACTTTCTGAATGGCTTCACTACCTTCCTTGATAAAATCTTTATGCTCAAATATGACTTGTATGGAAGGCCAAATATCATTAATAGAGTTAATGATATTGGCCCATAATTGTTGTTTTTCTTCGGCAAGTGGTTCTTTTAGTGTCAATTGCTTTTCTAGCTTCTGTATTCTATTAGACAATCTGTTTGACCTTTGTGTTTCTGATTTATGCATTATTTTTACCAAATTATTTTCATCCTCTAGAATTTTTATTTGTTCTTTAGGTCTAGTAATCTCATTTGTTTGTATTGACATGTGCTGCATGGATTTGATTAATTTACCTGCTTCATCACTGGGATGAGATGTTGCTATTGAATCTGTTGCTGGTGTAGTAGCTAGTTGAAATTCTGTTGTCACTTGAATTGCAGTAGGTAATGGAGCTGATGAAGTAGATGGAACTGCTATTGTAACTGTAGGAATGGCAATGACATGGATTACTTACATG
Source organism: Pinus albicaulis (assembly GCA_034641835.2). Lineage (NCBI taxonomy): Eukaryota > Viridiplantae > Streptophyta > Pinopsida > Pinales > Pinaceae > Pinus > Pinus albicaulis. The sequence goes on from CM076570.1 coordinate 1,363,986,783, forward strand.
CTGGACTTCTTCTCTTGCACCAATTTATTCATTTCATTCTCCATCTCTTTCAATTGAGTTGTCAACTGAATGATGAGATTCATCATTTCATCTTTTTGAACTTCATTCTATAGAACTTATTTAGTCTATGGATGCTTAGTGGGAGGTAACTTTAGCCGCTCCTTCAATGCAACAATGTATGCATTCTTCTTCTTGATAAGTTCTTAAACTGTTTTGATGTTCTTCAGACAGAGTTGGAACGCCTAATCAGTAGGATCTATGCAGATGTCACTGAAGATATCTTGACTTCTGCCACCCCCCAGGCCAAGATTCAGGGGCTTGTTGCAGTACTAAAGGCTTCGAGAACTGAGATCCAGACGGTCAAGACAGAGATGGAGCAGAAAATTGCGGTCTTGCAGGCCAAATTACAGCTGAAAATGCCACTTGAGGTAAGGGCCCAACGAGCCGCGTTGGTCACAGAGGCCACTAATGTCATCACAGATCAGATTGCTCAAGGTGCAGAACTGTTGGAGATAGCTATGCAGTTGTGGTCTAAGGTGCAGCACGATCCTCTCCTGCACAAAATTAATCAAGAGCTGCTCTAGAAGGAAGAAGAGTTTGAGTAGCTGGAAGCCACTATGCCTACTCTCGTCCCCGCTCAACACCTGGCACGACTACGTACCAGCTGCACACTTAGAGGTGACATTAAAGATCTCTGCCACAAAAATAAGGTTCTCAACGACCACCTTAAGCCTTGGGCTAAAGAAGCCCTCAATCTCTCTCAGGACGCTAATATCGCAGTTAAGCAACTGAACCAAACTTTGGAGAGCATCACTGCTACTACAGAAGGCCCAAATTCGCAGAAGTTGGTGGATATTGCTCAGAATGCTGTTGCGTAGAGTGGAAGAGTGTTGCCCTCGCTGGTTGATGCGATTAGGCTGCTGCAGGTGAAGATGCAAACCCCACAGCTGCAGTGACTCGAGACGAGTCATAAGATTTCATTGGGGGCCTGTTGGAATGAAGTTCCCTAACCTGCGTTTTTGGTACAATTTTGTTAAATTTGGCCCTACGTAGGGGCTTTGGGGTGGGTCAAAGCCCCTAATGTGTTGTAATGGGTTAAAAGGTAGCTCTAGGGTCCGCAAACTATGGTTTGCGAACCATAGGATAGCGAAGGCTACGATATTATAAATATATATATAGTTGGGTCTAGTGAGTAAGTAAGTCGATAGATTGATGTTACCGACGAATTGTTAAGATCTGTTTGGGTTGTTATGGGTAAGGATTCTTGCTGGCTGTGTGCGCGGAGATCCTCAGTCTTGTTATGTGCGGACCCCGCTAGGCTGTGTGCATAGGCTATGTTGGGTTTTAAGTGGATATTTGGTATTAATGAATGAAAAGTATCATTGAAGTATCTGTGTGTTATCTGAATTAGTCGTGTTTATTGCTGAAGCACATCTGTAATGTTTATTTAAGCTACGAATGTATCTGTGTTTTGGAATTAACATGAGTATATCTGTGATCTAAAATTAGCTATGATTCTAATGCTCTGTGATGGTATTTGGTAATGCGCACGTGGATGTGAATGTATTGATTAGATTTGATAGCTTTTTTATGGTTATATGCTGGTTACACTATTAAAAGAGTTGCGAATAGACTCATTTTTTGCGAACCTAATAAACTACAACCTAGACTTGCCTCAAATTACCTTCTCTCTCTCACGGTGTGGAAACGTGGTTTCATCACCCTCCCATACTACTTCGGGTGAGACCTTGGCTTGTGCAAGCAGGTTATTGCAGAAAGGGCCAGTAGTATAGGGGTTTTTTAGTGAACATCAACCTCCGAACCTGGGTGAGGAACCCTCAAGCCAACAGGGGGGTGAACATTTGATTTGAATATCTTGTAATGTCTACATCATCCAAAGAAGTTGTGCGCAACATGATGCAAAAACCACATATTTTGCTTCAATTGTAGATAAGGCAATAGAACTTTATTTCTTGTTGAACCAAGAGACTAATTGGGGCCCCATATAGAATGCACCACCACTAGTGCTTTTTCGATCATTAACATTTCCTGCCCAATTCGCATTTGTGTAAGCATGAAGAGTGAGATTATCATTCTTTGGATACCATAGACCAAAGTATTAAGTCCCTTTTAGATATTTGAATATTATTTTTACAACCTAAAGATGAGACTCTTTTGGGTTAGCTTGGAATCATCCAACAATCCCAACATCATGCATAATGTTTGGTCTTGTCCCAGTTATATAAAGCAGAATTCCAATCATGGATCTATACTCTGGTTGATTCACCATGGGAGAATCATCATGATAACTGAGGTTACATCCAGTTAACATTGGAGTACTCACAGGTTTGCAGTCTTCCATCCCATACTTCTTCAGAATTTGCTTGAGATATTTTTCTTTTGATAGAAATATGCCATCTGTTGCTTGTTGCACTTGTAAGCCAAGAAAATATGTTAGTTCCCCAAGTAATGACACTTCAAATTCTTGCTGCATAACACAAGAAAATGTTTGACTCATGGATTCTTCATTACTTCAAAAAATGATGTCATCTACATACACAAAAATAATCAATAATTTATCATTCTCAATTTTTGTGTATAAGTTACTGTCAGTAGATCCTTTTGTGAAACCTTATTCTTGAAGATATTTGTCAAGATGATAGTACCATGCTCAAGGAGCATGTTTGAGACCATATAAAGCCTTTTTAAGTTTGCAAACAATCTTATCATCATTTCCCAGAATGAATCCTTCTGGTTGTTCTATATAAACTTCTTCTTCTAAATCACCATTGAGGAAAGAATATTTTACATCCATTTGATATACTTTGAATTGTTGAAAACTTAAAAAAGAAAGAAACATTATTATGGCTTCAAGTCTGGCTATAGGAGCAAATGTTTCTTCAAAGTCTATACCTTCTTGTTGAGCATACCCTTTACAAACAATTTTAGCTTTGTTTCGAATAAAATCTCCATTTTCATTTAAGTTATTTTTGAATATCCATTTTTTTCCAATAACATTTTTATCATGAGGTCTTGGAACCAATGCCAAAGTATGATTATTTACAATCTGATCAGGTTGTTCATTAATGCCTTGAATCCAACATTCATATTTACTAGCTTGATTAACATTATGTGGTTCAATAGTAGATAATAATGCTAGATATCTAGGGGACCCTACAAGAGTTCTTCTTGTTTGTACACCTGATCCCTTTTCTCCCAGAATTTGAGATTCTGGATTATTCTTTTGAACATACCTGGATGGAGCCTTTTTAGATATACCTTCTTCTGGTGCTTCATTGGGTTCTCCTTCTACATTGTTGGTATTTGATGAGGGAAAATATACATCATCATCATCTTCATTTGTTATAGTTATTTCCATTTTAGGAGCTGTGAGAGACTCATCAAATACAACATTAATACATTCAACAATATTCCGAAGTCTTTTATTTTAAAATTTATATGCTTTACATCTAGAAGAGTAACCAAGAAATATTCATTCATCTTCTCTAGGCTCAAACTTACCAATTTTTTCATCAGTGTTCTTGATAAAAAAAATTCTTCGAAAAAAATCTAAAATGCTTTACAGTGGGAAGATTACCATACCAGAGCTCATAACGAGTTTTATCACTGTTCACATGAACATGAGCCTTGTTAAGAATATTTACTGCAGTATGTGTTGCTTCTCCCCAAAAGGTATCAAGAGTTCTAGATTCATCAAGCATAGCACGAGCCATCTGTTGAACTGTTCTATTCATTCTTTTTTCCACGCCATTTTGTTGTGGGGTTCTAGCTACAAAAAACTGTCTTTTTATGCCTTGATGTTCACAGAAGTCAAAGAATTCATCTGATATATATTCTCCTCCTCGGTCAGATGTAAGACATTTGATTTTTATATCTAATTCATTTTCAACCAAAGCTTTGAAGATCTTAAAATTTTCAAATGCTTCATCTTTATGTTTTATTAAACCGATCCAACACATTCTAGAGAAGTCATGAATAAATAAAATATAGTATTGTTCTCCACGAGTTGACTTTTTGCTTACAGGACCACATAGATCAGTATGTATAAGTTCAAGAGGATTACTTGTTGATCCTTCTTTTTCATTGAATTGCACCATGGTTTACTTACCAAATTGACATGATTTGCGTATGGTACTTTTAGGTAGAGTGATGTTGGGAAGATTTTTAGGTCCCTATATTACTAGTATAGTCCCTTATTGTTGTTAGTGTAACCCCCCTATTGTTATTATTGTACCCTTGTAACCCCCATTTTTTATTATTGTGCCATTAAATTATTATTGTTAGGTCGGCTAGGATTACATTATGGCCCCATGGACTCCTATATATAGAAAGGAGGTTTTGTAAATTGTATCATCCAAGAATTGTTCATTTATGTAATGTATTGGAGGTTTCCCCCTTGAAGTGGCCAATTTCTAAGGCGTTGATATCTCTTTTCTTCTATTTTTGGAGCTGGTTACACAACATTTGGTATCAGAGGTTTGGATTCTAGGGTTTCGCTGCTCCAAACAGGTCATGATGGATTTTTCGCTATAACTTTGTTTCTGAAAAGTTTCATAAGCTGAAATTTTTAGGGTGCGAAGAAGAAATCCTGAGGAATATTTTCTAAAAATTTCAGAGCTTGGTTCGCAATATTTTCGGAGATATGATCTGTGGAAGTTAGGTCTTTTTTCAGGCTCCTAAACAGGTCATCGTGGAATTTGCGCTATAATTTTTTTTCTACGAAGGTTCAGAGTCTCAAATTCTTATGGTGCAAAGTTGAAATCATGAAGAAATTCTTCAAAAAATTTCAGAGCTTGGTTCGCAATATTTTTGGAGATATGATCTGTGGAAGGTAGTGCTTTTTAAAGCTCCTTAATTTCATCTCAAAGAGGTGATCGTGGGAAAAGTTCAATAACTCTCTCTCTGGGCATCAGATTGGAGTGTCGTAAAAGGTGGTCACAAGTACATGGACTATAGTTTCTTGGCTATCAATTTCAGAGACGAAAGATGAAATAGTGACACGTGGCAAGTCGTACAAGTTCGCTCTACCGAACTAGTCCATAATTAGGTCATTGTGGGAGATTGGACACAACTTTGTCTTGGAGAATCCAAATCAGGTCAGACCTGTGGAATTCAAAATATAATTAAGAGGGCTACGTTGGTAGAGAAAATCAAATATTTAAGTGCTTCAATCAAAAATATAATCCAATTTCAATATCGAGCTCCTCAAAAGCAATAAAAAGGTATGTATTTTTTTTTTTTTCCGAATTGCATAAGTCTTGTTTGAAGAATCAATTTGAATTGATTCCAAGGGCATATTGTAGAATAGATATCAATACTGAATTATAAAATATGCCCCGTAAAAATAATTCAACACCCATTAAGCCTTCATAAGGCTCTACTATGACTCATGAAGATGAAGAATTGCAACATGATCTATCAAAATTACAAGAGCAAGTGCAACAAATTTCACTCTTGCAAAGAGCAACAAAAAATGAAATGGAAGTTTTGAAGAAAGGCATGGAAGCTAAGATGGATGGTGTGCAAGCTAAGATGGATGGCGTGGAAGCTGGCATGGAAGCTAAGATGGATGACATGAAATACAACATGGAAAACATGAAGAATGATCTAAAAACATACATCGAAGGTTTGACAAAGTTGATACAAGAAATGTTTCCTAATGGTGAAAATATAGTAGAAGAACCTCATGATGAGAACAAAAACAATGTTAATCGTGATTTCATAAACTCTAATGTTGGCGGGAAGAACCACCATATTCCAAAAATGGATATGAGGATGTTTGATGGAAAGGATCCTGTAACATGGATACTACAGATGGAGCAATATTTTGATCTCCATAACGTGAAAAACACACAAAAGGTACGCATTGCAACTTTACATTTAGAAGAAAATACATTTGTATGGTATCGATGGATTTGCTCCCGTAAAAAAATTGTCACTTGGTCAATTTTTACGGAAGAAATGATAACACATTATGAGGATACAAAGAGCAACACCTTCTTTAGCCAATTGATAAATCTCAAACAAAAGGGTTTAGTGGGGCAGCACATTGAGGAATTCCAAAAATTGAATATAAGGGTAACTGATATTCCAGAGGAACACAGGATCGATCTCTTCTTTGGCACTTTAAAGGATAATATCCAACATGAAGTTCGCGTTTTTGAACCAGATTCATTGGAGAAGGCATTCAGGTTGGCAAGAAAATTTGAATGTAAAATAATGGCGACAAGGAAGCCTACCACTCAATTCTATAAAGAAGGAAGTGTTGCTACACCTAGATTTCCACAACCTACAAGGTTGACACCACAACAATTGGAAGAAAAAAGAGCAAAAGGGATTTACTACAGTTGTGATAGCAAATACACTAAAGGTCATAAGTGTGCTGAGAAGAAATTATTTTACATAGATTGTGAAGAGGAAGAAGAAAATGAACAAGAAGAGGACATACACCAGGAACCAACCCTAGAAGAGGAAGAAATGAATCCGACCATATCGTGTAATGCACTGGCAGGAATTACCACTCCTCAAACTCTCAAGATACAAGGACAAATCAAGAAGAAAAGGTAATAGTGTTGATTGATTCAGGTAGCACCCATAATTTTATTCATTGTAAGGTAGCCAAGGAATTAAATTGTTTCCTATACCCAGCACCAGAATACCAAGTGATGGTTGCAAATGGAGGAACTATAAATTGCTCTGGGAAATGCCATAATATCAAGCTAACCATGGGGGAATATGTATTGACTAGTCCAATGCTTTCCATTCCTATGGGAGGTGCTGATGTTGTACTAGGAGTACAATGGTTACAATCTTGGGGGACGGTAGCTTTTAATTTTCAAGAACTTTTCTTGAAATTTTTTTCAGAAGGAAAGGAAGTCGAATTACGAAGCCTACCACTCAATTTTATAAAGAAGGAAGTGTTGCTACGCCTAGATTTCCACAACCTACAAGGTTGACACCACAAAAATTGGAAGAAAAAAGAGCAAAAGGGCTTTGCTACAGTTGTGATAGCAAATACACTAAAGGTCATAAGTGTGCTGAGAAGAAATTATTTTACATAGATTGTGAAGAGGAAGAAGACAATGAACAAGAAGAGGATATACACCAGGAACCAGCCCTAGAAGAGGAAGAAATGAATACGACCATATCGTGTAATGCACTGGCAGGAATTACCACTCCTCAAACTCTCAAGATAGAAGGACAAATCAAGAAGAAAAAGGTAATAGTGTTGATTGATTCAGGTAGCACCCATAATTTTATTCATCGTAAGGTAGCCAAGGAATTAAATTGTTTCCTATACCCAGCACCAGAATGCCAAGTGATGGTTGCAAATGGAGGAACTATAAATTGCTCTGGGAAATGCCATAATATCAAGCTAACCATGGGGGAATATGTATTAACTAGTCCAATGCTTTCCATTCCTATGGGAGGTGCTGATGTTGTACTAGGAGTACAATGGTTACAATCTTTGGGGACGGTAGCTTTTAATTTTCAAGAACTTTTCTTGAAATTTTTTTCAGAAGGAAAAGAAGTCGAATTGCGAGGTATTGAAGGGAAGACGGGAAGGATAATAAGCTCTAATGTCATGACAAAGCTTCTAAAGAAACAACAATGAGGTGTAATTGTACAATTATGCTCACTAGAAGTTCCGACATCAAAATCATCTATTTCTGCAGATCTCCAACAAGTCTTGGACAATCATTCCAAGGTGTTTGAAACTCCCAAAGGACTCCCACCTATTCGTGATCATGATCATGCTATTCATTTGATTCCAGGAAGTGTTCCTCCAAACATCAGGCCTTATAGATATCCTTACGTCCAAAAGAGCTAAATTGAACGTATGATTGCAGAAATGTTACAGGCGGGTATAATTCAACCTAGTCAAAGTTCTTTCTCTGCTCCTGTAGTATTGGTACACAAGAAGGATGGATCATGGCGAATGTGTCCGGATTATAGGGAGCTCAATAAGCTCACCATTAAAGACAAATTTCCCATTCCTGTGATTGATGAATTATTGGATGAATTACATGAAGCAATTTATTTTACCAAGTTGGATCTTCGTTCAGGATATCATCAAATTAGAATGAAGACCGAAGATATTCCGAAAACAACATTTTGAACTCATGAGGGTCATTATGAATTTTTGGTCATGCCTTTTGGCCTTACCAATGCACCTTCTACATTTCAAGGGTTGATGAATTCCATTTTCAAACCCTTCCTTAGAAAATTTGTGCTAGTATTTTTTGATGATATATTAATCTACAACAGGTCTTGGAAGGACCATGTTGAACATGTTGACAGGGTGCTCAAACTATTGCAGGAGAAACAATTATATGCAAAAAAATCCAAATGTTTCTTTGGAGTACAAGAGGTGGAATATCTGGGTCATATTGTATCTCACGAGGGTGTTAAAGTAGACCCTAACAAAATTAAAGCCATTAAGGAATGGAGAGTCCCCACAACCATAAAGAAGTTGCGAGGATTTCTTGGGTTAACAGGGTATTATCGCAAGTTTGTTAAGAATTATGGGAGAATAGTAGCACCTCTAACAACATTATTGAAGAAAGATGCATTTTCATGGACTCCTGAAGCAACTAAGGCCTTCGAACATCTTAAAGAGGCAATGTGCCTAGCACCGGTCTTAGCTACGCCAGACTTCACAAAAACCTTTATTGTGGAATGTGATGCCTCAGGAAATGGAATTGGTGCAGTTTTAATGCAGGAAGGAAGACCCATTGCTTTTGAAAGTCGTCCAATCAAAGGAAAGTATTTGCAGAAACCTATTTATGAGAAGGAAATGTTAGCAATACTACATGCACTAAAGAAATGGCGAACTTACCTAATGGGAAGACACTTCAAGGTAAAAACTGATCATGATAGTCTTAAACACTTTTGGAACAAAGACTATCTTCAGAAGAGCAGCAAAAATGGGTCACAAAGATGTTGGGTTATGACTTTGAAATAATCTACAAAAAAGGAAAGCTTAATGTTGTTGCAGATGCACTCCCAAGAAAGAATGAAGAGGTGGAAGCATTGCTTTGTGCCATTTCTATTATCCAACCAGATTGGATAACCGAAGCAAGAGATGAATGGAAGAAGGACAAAGATGTATGGACACCCATTCAAAAGTTGCAGCAAGATCCTAGTACATCTGATACATTTAGTTGGAAAAATGATTCCTTATGGTACAAAGATCGCTTATATCTTTGTAAAAATTCCTAACTAAAACAAAATATTCTTCTGGAATTTCACACTTCTCCTTTAGGAGAACACTCAGGATTTTTAAAAACTTACCACAGGGTGAAGAAAGAATTTTTTTGGGATGGCCTTAAATCTGATATTCAAAAGTTGGTGGCGGAATGTTTGGTTTGTCAACAGAATAAAGTTGAGACAATTAAGACCCCGAGACTTCTACAACCTTTATCCATTCCAAGTCAACGTTGGGAGGATATTTCAATGGATTTTATCACAGGTTTACCTAAGTCCGAAGGAAAGAGTGTCATCATGGTGGTGGTTGATAGACTTACCAAGTATGCACACTTTTGTGCATTATCTCATCCATTTAAAGCAAGTACAATTGCTACTACATTTATGGATAGAATTCAAAAGCTACATGGAAGCCTAAGGGTTATTGTGAGC
>CM076570.1:1363996542-1364124042 GCA_034641835.2 Pinus albicaulis
TGGTTCTGTTTCTTCCTGAGCAAATGCTGTTTCTGCTCCTACTTCTTCTAGAATTTCCTCTTGTGACCTGGGAACAGAGTGTTCCTGTTCAGTATTTTCCTCCTCTTCATCATGAACAGGCATGTTTTCTTCTTGGGGTTTGTCATGAGGGTCCTCTGAACTAGAAGGTTGACCATACTTACTCATATTGGCTAGGATGGCGGCCAAGTCATCTTCTCCCAGTAGGTCTTGTAATGGGCTATCTTCCTGCTGTTGTATTTCCTCCTCCTGTTCAGCCTCTGCCCCCTCTTCGGACTGTTTGTCCTCAATTACCACCGGTTGGCTGGCGCTTTCCTGGAGCTTCTCCAGCCTTCCTCGTATCCGAGCCAACCGGGATGATATTCTGGGCTTATCTATGCTTCCTCTCATCCGAGCTAACCGAGCTGACTTTCTGGGTTCCTCTGGTTGCTCGGGTGGATCAACGGCATGCTTGCGCTTTGCCGATTCTTGGTGTGTCTCTGGTTGTTGTGATGTACTAGCAAAATTTTCTCTGCGTTTTTCCGGTTTTTCTGGTGGGCTTATAGAATGTCTATGTTTCGGGGATGGCTCTGCCACTCCCCCCTCAATCATTGCAATGAGCTCTTCCCAGCTGCTCTGCTGCTGGGTAAGACCATAACTAACAACAAGTCGAATCAACCCATGGTGACTAACAATTGCCTCTACGTGTTGTGCCTTTTTCATACTTTGTGCAGCATCATGCAGTAACGAGTTTAGGAGTGCCGGTAAATTCACAGAGCATCTCTGCTTTAAAACAGCTAAAAGTTTAAGGTGTCGTGGTCTTACCACATCTTTTCTTCCTTCGCAAGTAATATAACTCTGCACCGTTCTTGCTAGCTCCGTCCAGGGTTCACCTAGGGTTGCTGGCAGAACTCCCTTTCCTTTAATTGTCAAATTCTGGCCTCCGTCCTGGAACAGTTCCATGACCTTCTGTAATCGTTCCTTTTTTAAGGTCCATACCGGTCCGGTGGCTGGTAGTCCTGAGACTTCTGCAATTATGGCATCAGTGACCGCTATCCGTTTCCCTCTTACTGTGGAGTGGTCATCTTGTAAATTATGCAAGAACTCCATTGCTACTGTCTCATTAGCCTCCTGTAAGCGATTGAAATAGTTCAACCATCCTGCCCTTTCCAGGATTTCTCGGGCAGCAGCAGAGATCGTTAGCTGTTGAGGCTCACTTCGAATTGCTCTTCCTCCCATGATTTCACTGTGATTTCTAAATGGAACAGCAAAAACGTTTTCGGTTTGAAACACAGAGAGCAAGGTTTCGCGAAAGAAAACACAGAGTATGCAACAGTGCAGCAAAAACAACTTGTGTGAAGATAAAAATAAAAATATGCCATGCCGTGAAACCATGCCAAACCGTCGTAAACTAATTGTTTCGAATGGTGAATTGACACGTAATACAGGGAATGATGAGGTTAACCTCCCCCCCCCCCCCGCAGTGTGATAGGCTGTCCCAGCCGGAAAATAAAGGAGCGGCACCCAGTCTGCAATCAAGTCAGAAAGGAACAGCATGTGGATTTATGCCATGTTGAGAAAGGACAACAGATTACCGAAATTGAGGCGGAGAATTGATCGCGTATGATATAAGAGGCTGTTGTGTTATGAGTTGAGGCTGATGGATAGGGCATGTATCGTACTTGCCAATCTCAAGTGGTCATGGTCACTTCCGTTGCCATGATTGGTAATGATAAATATTCATGCGATGTATAAATCGGGAAATAACATATGATTAGTGCCTAGGATATAAGAAACAAAAGAGGATTAGTATCTTACCCATTGGTGTAAGCAAGGTGACTTCAATACCATTAACAGTACTCTGCTGCCAACAGGTGTCTATAACCTTGACAGAGTTGTTTTTTCACCCTCGGAACCATGATCCTTTGTGTATACTTAGGAATGTTGTTATGTCAAAATGTAGACCATTATGCTGGCTTGGTGACCAGTTAACCATAATGCCATTCACGAGGAAAGAGCGAAACGTGGACAGGCCGGCTCGTGATGAGACCTCCTGTTCCAAGGTTCGTTTAGTTGATATACCTTTTGGACCATATCCCTGGTGTGGTGGCCATAATGGGAATGCCACTTCACTTCCATCCTCATGATCATGGTAGGCTGGCTCTCGATGAGACCCCCTATCCTGCATTTGACACTTGACATATCATGTTCACATATTTTTTCTTTTTCATAGAATACTTTTCCTTATACACAAAGGGTGGCTCAACACTCCTTAAGAGTAGGAATGGTGGAAGAAGTCTTATTATCTCAATAGGAAGATATAAACTCTTTGCTCTTATTCCCAAGTGCTAATAAAAAAAGTTTAAGGGAATCAGCATGATAAAGATAACCAATCATGGCAAAATTAGTAAAACCATGTCAACAAAAGGTAAGAAATAAGTATGTCCTTCCATTTGTCCTCTTACTAATACAGAGCCTTATAGATATAGCGATTTATGGTTTGCAGATTTCGGTATGTTGTGTTTTTATATTTCATTGCACAAATACATAGCTGAAGCTTAAAGACTAGAAAGAAGACGGGCAAAAAGCATCCTCCATTTAAATCAGCAAAAGGAATAAGTTGTTTCGCAAAGAGAGCAAGAAGTATGCTAATGGTGTTCCGTTGGAAAAGAAACAACGATGGATAATAGAAAAAGGAACAAAAAAATGGAAATGTCGTTCCTTTGGGAAAAGGAACGGCAATAATACTATAAAACACTCAACATGCCATTCCGTTGAAAAAGGCACAATAGTAATAAAAGGACGTTGTTTCTTTGAAGAAAAAAGAACAGTGGTAAGCAAAAGGAACAGCGAAAAATGTAACAATGCCGTTTCTTTGAAAAAGGAACAGCAGAGATCCGAATGCTGTTCCTTTAGAAAAGGAACAACAAAACAAGCAAAACCAACATCATAAAAAAACACGCATATGCTATTAGAAGAGCAAAAATCAAACTTTGTGGAAGAAAAAGGAACAGCATAAATGACAAGAAAATATTTAATTCAAACTTATGTACAAGAATCACTCAAAAACAAGAACTTATGTACAAATTTGCAAAAAGAAATAGACCCTTAATGAATTACAGGTGAGGAATATTTCTCTTCCTCTCCTAAGATCTCCAGATCAGTATCTCGGCGTAGCTGCTGGCAGAAGGATTCCCGAGTAAGTGGTTTACGATAGAGACGGACTCGGTGGCCATTTACTTTGAATGCATATCCAGAACCGTCAATGGTGATTAGAGTAAGGGTTCCGTTGTCATGTACCTTTTGGATTTCGTATGGTCCCAACCATCGAGTCTGAAGTTTTCCAGGGAAGTCCTGAAACCGAGAATCGTATAACAGAGCCCAGTCTCCCTCGTGGAAGACTTTGTTCTTGATGAGCGCATCATGCCATTTGGCTCGCTGCTGTTGAACTAATGCTGTATTTTGTAATGCAGAGAGCCTGACTTCGTCTAATTCATTGATTTGCTGCAGTCGATTGAGTTGTGCCTTTGTTAGATCTAGGCCAACTTCCTGTGCTGTCCGTAATGTTTGGATTTCGAATTCTATAGGAAAAATGGGTTGTTTTCCAAACACTAATTGATAAGGTGAGTAACCGGTGGTGCTCCTCCATGTGGTTCGATAGGCCCAGAGTGCTTCAGGTAGTCGGGTAGCCCAATCACGCCTATGTGACGCAATGGTTTTCGTTAGGATTGATTCTATTATCTTATTACTACTTTCTACCTGCCCATTCGCCTGTGGGTGATATGGAGTAGTGATTTTATGCTGGACATGATAATTGTTGAGTGTTGCAGCTAATTTATGCCCAAAAAATTGTGGTCCTCCATCTGTAATTATTTCTCTGGGAAGGCCATAACGAACAAATAGATGGAACAGGAACTGTATGACAGAGTCCTCTGTGGCTCTTGGTAATGCTTCTGCCTCAACCCATTTGGTGACATATTCTGTTGCCACCAAAATATATGTTTTCTGATATGATGAGGGGTTGATGGGTCCAACGAAATCAAGAGCCCATCGCTCGAATGGTTCGATGACTAACTGTGGTTTCAGAGGCATCTCATCAGCTTGACCAGGTCGTCCTGCTCGCTGGCAGCTGTCACAGGCTTGAACAAACTTCTTCGCATCTTTGAAGATCGTAGGCCAGTAATATCCTGTCTGCAATACTTTATGTCCAGTTCTTCGCTCAGCGAAGTGCCCCCCACACGGTCCATCGTGACAGGCTTTTAGGATATCAAAAATTTTATCCTCTCTAACACATCGCCTGATATGCATGTCTGCTCCTGTGTGAAACAAATAACCTCCAATCCACGAAAATCGAGAACTTTTCTGAATAATCTGCTTACGCTCATTAGGAGTTAAATGTTTTGGTAATTTACCTACTGCAAGGTAGTTGGCAACATCAGCACACCAGGGTGTTTGAACAGCAATAGCAAACAGGTGCTCATCCGGAAATTGATCTTCCACTGCTGCTGCATCGCTTGATTTTGGTATTCTTGAAAGAAAATCTGCTACAGGGTTTTCTTTGCCAGGGCGGTCCTTGATTGTGATGTCGAATTCCTGCAATAAGATTAACCATCGAGTTACTCTGGCATTTGTGACAGGCTTATTTGTTAAATATTTTATAGCAGAATGGTCTGTATACAAGATAACAGGGTAGCCTGTAATATAATGTCTAAATTTATTGACAGCATGTATTACAGCTAGGAATTCTTTTTCAGTAACAGTGTAATTCAATTCAGCAGGGGATAAATTCTTGCTAATGTAATAGATGGTATATGGTTTTTTATCCTCTTCCTGCCCAAGGACTGCGCCAATGGCTGTATCTGAGGCATCAGATGATATCTGGAATGGTAGGTCCCAGTTTGGTCCTCGAAGGACTGGGGCTGTGGGTACCAGCTTCTTTAGATCCTCGAAAGCACGGTCACATTTGTCTGTCCAAAGAAAATCAACGTTACCAGTTAGTGCATATAACGGAGCAGCAATGTGCGAATAATGCTCTATGAATCGTCTATAATAACCTGAAAATCCAAGAAAGCTGCGTACCTCTGTTTGAGTAGTAGGAGTGGGAATAAGCAAAAGTATTTGGATTTTGGCTGGGTCTACCTGAATGCCGGCTGCTGAGACATAGTGTCCTAGGATAAGTCCTTCAGTCATCATCAAGAAACATTTTTCGTGGCTTAAGCAAAGCCTGGTAACAATGCAGCGTTGTAGGACTTTTTCTAGGGTGTCTAGAGCCGGATCAAAATCATCTCCATATGGTGTAAAGTCATCCATGTAAACTTCAAGTCCATCATTTATTAAATCTGCAAAAATGCTAAGGATAGCCCTCTGAAATGTGGCAGGAGCATTACATAGGCCAAAAGGTAGAACTCGATAGGCAAATGTTCCCCAGGGACAAGTAAAGGTAGTTTTATCCTGGTCTTCAGGGGAAATCTGAATCTGATTGTATCCACTAAAGCCATCCAGGAAAGAAAAGAACTTCTTCCCTGCTAAAGTATCCAATACTTGATCTATGAAAGGAAGAGGAAAATGATCTTTTTGTGTTGCCTTGTTTAGTTCCCTATAATCCACACAAATTCTCCATTTCCCGTTCTTTTTTGGTACTACCACAAGTGGAGAGACCCATTTACTATCATAAATAGGGTAGATAAAATTCACATCTAAAAGCTTCTGAAGTTCAGTTTTTACGACATCTTTTAGATGGGGATTAAGTCTCCTTTGCGGCTGACGCACAGGTCTGGCATCCTTTTCTATATAAATGTGGTGTGTACATAACTGGGGATCAATTCCTTTCATATCAGGGTAATCCCATGCAAATGCTTCTTGATATTTTGTTAACAGATGGATGAGATTTGTTTCTTGTTCAGGTGTGAGATTAGCATTGATGTTTAAAGTTTTCCCCGGTGCAATTTCCACAGTTTTACTATTTGCAACAGAAGTAACAGGTATCGTTTGGTCATGAATATCTTTCAGGGGATCTTCTTCCAATTCATTATCAAATGCCGCTTCTATCATGTGACACTGTGTGCGAGGTTCAGTTTGAGTAATGAAATTATTAATGGCATCGTCTTCTGTTTGATCTTTGAAATCGAGTGCCTCTTGTATAGTTAATGGAGATCTGATGTTATCAGTAAGATATGATACAGGGTGCTTATTAGTTTTAATCATTGTGACACTTGGCTGCGCTGGAGGATATAGAACTAAATTTTTACTATTTGGTCCTCTGGTTATGGTCATATTTCCCTGCCGACAGCCAATGTAGGCATCGGTAGTAGCGAGCCAAGGTCTACCTAAAATTAGCGGATGTCCATCAAGTCGGGTTTTTGGATTAATTATCAGGAAATCGGTTGGATACTCCCAGGATTCTACAGAGACTATGACATCATGTAGAGTACCCTCTGGTCTAACCACAGATCGGTCGGCCAATTCTAACAGAGTAGAGGTGGGTTCTACAGATGTAATGCCGAGCTTTTGGCAAGTTGTGGTTGTTAAAATATTAATTGCAGCCCCTAGATCAACTAAGGCATTAGACAGGGTCTGACCATAAATTTGAACAGTTATAATTGGGTTCCCTGGGTCTTCATATTTAAGGGGTGTTTCTCTTCCAGACAATAGGTCAGATAAGGTACCGACTACTTGGACTCTTGGATTATTTGTTATATTCCTCCTTGGTTTCTTTATGCACAATTCTTTTATAGTTTTTGCGTATATGGGAAT
Source organism: Pinus albicaulis (assembly GCA_034641835.2). Classification (NCBI taxonomy): domain Eukaryota; kingdom Viridiplantae; phylum Streptophyta; class Pinopsida; order Pinales; family Pinaceae; genus Pinus; species Pinus albicaulis. The sequence goes on from CM076570.1 coordinate 1,364,003,293, forward strand.
GTCTTGAATGGCTTGGAGGAATGGAATCTTTATGTACAGATTTTGTAATTCTCCCAGAATGTCAAAGTCAGGATATTGTATGGTTCGAGGTATGGCTAATCGTTCTGGGAACGGAGGAGAGGATGTGGTTGCTTGATTATGAGTTTCTTGCTTATTTACATCCTCTTGTTGTGACTGATGTTCTCTGGGTAACTGATCTTCAATGTGAATTGTTTTATCTCCCTCAGTTTCAATGATACATCCAGATCTTAATTGAAGGTCACTGCACTCCCTTAAGTCAGGTCCTGTTTCTGGTGATTCTATGATTTGAATCGATTGGACCTGCCTGTTGTTTGGATTGGGATCGGGTTGGGCTGGGAGTTGCGGCCTCAAGTTAGACTGGGGATTTTGTTGTAAAGCTGGCAAAGTAGGTTGAGGGAGTGGAATAGTTCCAGCTGGATGGTACATCGATCTTTGCCAGCTTGTCTGCCAGGGTGAACTTTGTGAAGTAGAGGGAGTCCATTGTGAAGGATACGGGCCATTTTGCCAATATGGTGGAGTGTAAGGGAAATTCGGCCAACCAGTTTGGCTTGTTTGATTCAGCCATGGATTTGAAGAAGGAAATGATTGTGGTGACCAGTTTGTAAATGGGGGTTGAGATTGATTTTGCCACATACCATATTGTTGAGCATTATACTGTGGGGTTTGAAAGAAAGAGGTTGAGTCCGGAAACATACCAGGTTGTCTTGGCTACCACTGGCGGCACTGGTTGATCGAATTCACCGATTCTGGTTCTTCTTCTGCTTTCTTATATACCGCTTTCAATCCAGGAAGTGAGGGGCAGCTCTCCTTAAGGTGATCTTTTGTACAGATGGCGCATGTTTTGACTTTATCCAGTGGACACTCCTTGTGGCTATGTTTTTTTCTGCATCGAGGGCAGAAGATTGCCAAATTCTGTTCTGCCTCTAGCTGCTTCTGTTTAGCCTGCACAATATCAAGTTGTGTAGTTAGTGTCCCCATAATATCAGTTTTAAAATTTTCTAATAAATTTCCAATTTCTGCACGTGTTACTCCTTTTGCTGATACTTTGTTGTCTCTTGCAAACCGATCATATTCTGTCGGTTTTATTCTTGTGCTGCCTCTCGAACTCCTGATACATAAGTCAATGATGTCAGCAAAATTCTCTTGATAAATGTCCCCTTTTCCCATAATGTTTAATGCTTCAATCCATTGTTCCTTCATACCCCTTATTAATGCAGTTTTTAACACATTATCAGGTAAAGGTAGCGATGCATAAGGAGATCTTTGTAGATTGTACTGAAAACGTTCCACATACTCTTCCAATGTTTCATTCGGTCTGGCTGACATTTGAAATATTGCGTCTTTTAATTCTCTAGACCTACAATAATCCTGATATTTTTTTAAGAAGGATTCTTTCATTTGATCCCAATTGTTGATAACCCCGCCACCTAGCCCCATAAACCATCTTAAAGCAGCCCCTTTTAATGTAGAGGGAAATAATTTCAATTTTGGGGGATCGGTGGTGTAATCGTACCCCCTACATAACACATCGAATTCGAATAAGAATGCATCCGGATCTTCTGATGTGAGTCCGTGGAATGTAGGGATATGCTGAAGAGGGATAGCTTTCATGGGTGCATTTGCTGCAGAATCCACTATAGGATATTGTAATGTAGAGGTTTGATTATTTGGCTGGTTTTGGGCGTTTGGTTGGTTTTGAGCCATGGAATCGAATATATGCCAATAACCTTCTGGGATATCTAAGAGGGTATTCCTAGGTTGAGTGGGAACGGTTTTGACAGGGATATTTTTAATAGCGCTTCCTTTATCTGGAATAATGGGAATACCATGTGTTTGAGGAGATTGAATCTCTTCAACAATGACTTTCGCAGCACTCCCCTTATCTGGGCTATCTAATGGTTGATTTGTTTCAAGAGGAGATTTCGGTTCCTTGGTTTCCCCTGTTTCTCCTTCTCCTTCACAAAAGTTGCTAGAGTTCCCTTCCTGCAATAATTCTGGAGTGGAATTTTCAACTTCTTGAAAGTCCTGCTCCTTAGTTTGACTATGCACCTCAGCACAGGCTACAGATGGTGATCCTGTGGCCTGAAGGGAACTAGTATGCGGTTTGGAAGTGTTTTTCTTGAAGCCTACTGATGGCTGAGACTCTGTTTTCTTGTAGATTTCGTCTATGAAGGTCGTTCGGCCAAGGGTCACCGGCCCCTTAGCTTTTTCAGGTTTGGATGGGGGTTTGATATTCTTTTCTGGTCTTTTCTGCTTAGTCATGCACTCAAAAAAAAATGAACTACCAACTTCTATTCAAACAAGCAAAAACAAATCTGTTAGGAAAGCGGATAGTGAGCAGGTCTTTTACATGCTCTGCACGTAGGTTCTTACCTTCCGTTTTTAGGATCCAACTCTTCCCTAGCAGGCTTGTACACTACTCTGAAAAAGACAAATGGCGACACTCTTTCCCCGGCAACGGCGCCAAAATGTGGAGCTATAAAAAGGGTCTCTTTCACCTCTAATTACCTCACATTAATATGTCAACCCGAGAGCGTTTTGTCATTACAAAGAGTGACTCAATCCGAGGCTCATTTGTCAAAGTAATGCTAGTAGTACAGTGCTTAAGAAATACAAGAGTAAACGGATGCTTAACTGAAATTAAATTACTTTAAAGAATAAATCACACACTCAGAAAACTCAACAACTTATCAGTCAAGGGTTCGACAATGATAACCCATCCCTTCGGAAACTGATGGAAACGAGACTAGAGCATAAGCCTGGGAGCTAGACAATGATTGCCAATACTCACTACAGCCTTAGATAATCTCTCACACCAAACCAACAACTGCAAGTAAATGGAACAGCAAAGCGAATAAAGGATTAAACAGTAATTCTGGAATGGAACAGCAACGTTAAAATGGAACAGCAATTGAATAACTAAGTCCCGCGGGTTATAACCAAACTTAATCTATACACTCTTTGCAATCAAATAACATTCCTTCACTCTAAAGGCGATTCACACAAATCACACTAATGGAACAGCAACAACGATTAATGAATTATGGAACATTACTGATTCATTAGAAACGCACACAACACGAATATAACAGCTCTGTAACATAACAGTAAGAACATGCAATGAACTCTTGAAAGGATTAATAACTTGATGCGGAGTCAACACACGATTCTGTCTGCAGAAACTTCAATGATTCAATCTTTAACAGAGCATACAATATGAACTTATAAAACATACCAAATTACAATGATAAACAAACCACACAGAAGTAAAGTCGTAATGGTACAGAAGCAAGTGTCCTTCGGGGCCGGGCCCTTAGCCTCCAAGGATACACCGCTTGAAGTTAATCCAGTCGCAGGGATGAAATAATCACCAAACTTTCATTAATGCATTGGTCACAAATACATTGAACCAGTTCTCAACGAAACTTAATAATCAAAGCTGATGTTTTACAGAAATTACATAAAAGCGTATCCTTTATCTCTATTTCTCCATATCTAAGCTAACAGTGCTGTCTCTTTATGTAAAGACGATGGCGGAGATGTCCAAGTGACAAGGTAATTAGTGATTTATCCCAAAGATCACATCCCTGAGTATCTCCAAACGCTTAACTCTTCATCCTTGCCTTTTCTTTCTACTGAAATGTGTCTCCCTCCTCTTTCTTTCTCTCTTGCATAATTGTTTTTGATTTGTTTATTTGTTTGCGTTTCTGCCTTTCCTCCGTGAGATGGCACATATTCCCACTTGCCTTTGAACTAAATCCCTTGCTTCTCCTCTTTTCCTCGTATAGAAAATTTCAACCACATCGGTGGCTAAGTCTTGTATATCACTTCTCAGTTTTTTTATGGTTACTTATTAATTCCCAAATTCATGACACACTCTCAAGAAAGAATGAAGAGGTGGAAGCATTGCTTTGTGCCATTTCTATTATCCAACCGTATTGGATAACCAAAGAAAGAGATGAATGGAAGAAGGACAAAGATGTATGGACACTCATTCAAAAGTTGCAGCAAGATCCTAGTACATCTGATACATTTAGTTGGAAAATGATTCCTTATGGTACAAATATCGCTTATATCTTTGTAAGAATTCCCAACTAAAACAAAATATTCTTCTGGAATTGCACACTTCTCCTTTAGGAGGACACTCAGGATTTTTAAAAACTTACCACAGGTTGAAGAAAGAATTTTTTTGGGATGGCCTTAAATCTGATATTCAAAAGTTTGTGGCGGAATGTTTGGTTTGCCAGCAGAATAAAGTGGAGACAATTAAGACCCCGGGACTTCTACAACCTTTATCCATTCCAAGTCAACGTTGGGAGGAGATTTCAATGGATTTTATCACAGGTTTACCTAAGTCCAAAGGAAGGAATGTCATCATGGTGGTAGTTGATAGACTTACCAAGTATGCACACTTTTGTGCATTATCTCATCCATTTAAAGCAAGTACAGTTGCTACTACATTTATGGACAGAATTCAAAAGCTACATGGAAGCCCAAGGGTTATTGTGAGCGACAGAGATCCCATTTTTACCGGAAATTTTTGGACGGAGTTATTTTCTTGTTTGGGTACTCAATTAGCTCATAGCTCATCTTATCATCCTCAATCTGATGGTCAAAGTGAGATAGTAAATAAATGTTTGGAAGGATATCTTCGTTGTTTTGTATCTGATAAACAAACACAATGGGTCAAGTGGTTACCTCTTGCTGAATGGTGGTATAACACTTCCTTCCATACTGCAGCAAAAATGACCCCATTTATGGCACTTCATGGATATCATCCACCATCCATCACATCATCTTTAAGGGAAAATTCGAAGGTTCAAGCAGTGGAAGATCACATCGAGCATCAGCAAGAAGTTCTCCAACTCTTAAAGGATAACCTGAATTTGGCACAAAATCGAATGAAACAACAGGCAGATCAACATCGCAGCGAGACAAGTTTTGATGTAGGAGATTGGGTATTTTTACGGCTACAACCATACAAACAAATGTCCCTCAAGCAAGCTAAGAAGGATAATAAATTATCGCCAAAGTACTATGGTCCTTACAAGGTGTTGCAAAAGATTGGTACTATGGCATACAAATTGAAGCTTCCTGCTTCTTCGCGAGTACATCCATTTTTCCATGTTTCATGCTTAAAGAAGGTTATAGGTGAAAATCTTCCAGTTCAAACAATATTGCCAGAAATTGATGAGGAAGGAAAAATCATATTGGAACCTGAAGCGGTCACGGAAACAAGAACTCGACAACTACGGAATCGATCAATTTCAGAGTATCTCATCAAGTGGAAGAACTTACCCACTGAAGATTCTACATGTGAGGATGAGAATTTTATACAAAAGCACCCAGAGCTACTCAAGCGTTGAGGACAACACTTTTTTTGAAGGAGAGGGGCATGTTAGGTCCCTATATTACTAGTATAGTCCCTTATTGTTGTTAGTGTAACCCCCTTATTGTTATTATTGTACCCTTGTAACACCCATTTTGTTATTATTGTGCCCTTAAATTATTATTGTTAGGTCGGCTAGGATTACATTGTAGCCCACTAGGATTACATTATGGCCCCATGGACTCCTATATATAGAAAGGAGGTTTTGTAAATTGTATCATCCAAGAATTGTTCATTTATGTAATGTATTGGAGGTTGCCCCCTCGAAGTGGCTACTTTATAAGGCGTTGATATCTCTTTTCTTCTATTTTTGGAGCTGGTTACACAACAAAGATCACGAACAACTATGAGTCTGCTAGACTTTCTTGTTTGAGAGAAGCTCAAATGTCCCAGTCTTTTGTGCCATAACCAATTTTCTGCATATTTACGTAAGTAACATTTCTCTTGGCCACCTTTCAATATGTACAGATTGCTTGGTGTTCTAGTTCCTTTTATTACGTTTTTTCCTATGTCAATTTCACGTACTACACATTCTTTTGAACTAAGGACAACTTCATTTCCTTGATCACACATTTGTCTTACACTCAACAAGTTATGCTTTAACCCATCCACATACATAATATTGTTATCTTTAACCTTTTATTTTAGAAACACAGAACCTTTACCCTTAATGATAACTGGAGAGTCATTTCCAAAAGTAACATTCTTTTCTTTCTCTAATGCATTATATGAAATAAGTTTATTTTTATCACCTGTCATGTGTTTTGAGCATCCTCTATCAATGTACCATTTATTTTCTTCTCCTTCTACAAATAACTCTATGCCACAGCTTTCAACTTGTGAGTCCTTCTTTCTCCATACCTTGGATTTTGTGGGTATATGTTCTTTTTGCTGAACTTTGCTCCTGCATTCAGCTTCTTCATGTCCAAAGTTATTGGAATAAGAACATTCAATTTCACTTTGAAGAGGAGAAAAGCTATTGTAAGTATTCTTCTTTAATCCAGTCTCATTTATTTGCTTTCTAACTTCTCTAGTCATGCTGGTTTTGTATGCAACACATTGTATAACTTTATGACCAAAGTTATGACATGAGAAACATTGTCCATTAAAGAAGAAATTTATGCGACCATGAAACCTTCTGTTTATGTTTACCTGTTGATTCATATTTCTGTCATTGTTCTTCCTTGAATTGAAGTGGTGATGCTTTACCTGGGTGGTCTCTTTGTTCTTATGCTGAGTGACAAAATGTTGCTAGCTCGCTTTAACTGCATCTGGATAGCTTGGTGCTGAAGACGGAGAGGATTCTCCGATATATCCAAGACTTGTCTTTACTAGAGGAGAGTGTTGTACCTTGATACTTTCATCTAAGGTTTCAGATCCTTTAGCAAATCTAAGATTTAAAGTTTTCACTTTCTCAATTTCCTTTCTTAGACTTACTATTTCACATTCTACTTTCTCATTGTGCTTTTCCTTTTCTATAAGCTGATTCTTTAGAGTATTTATGGAATTTTTTTTTCTTCCAAACATATTTTGAGTTGATTTATTTCTTCAATAAAATCATTTTCTTTTAAAGCATCCATAAAAGTATATTTAACCTCACTATAATTTTTTTCAAAAGCCATGAACAGTCTAATATCTTGATCAGATTCTCCTTCTTCACTATTTGATAGACCATCACTATCTTCATGAGTATAATAGATTTTTATATTGATAAACCGTTTCTTATTTCCTTTTACCACTTCCTCTCCTTTTCATGGTTATCTTTATGGGGACATTTAGTAGCATAATGACCAACTCTTCCATAAGAAAAAAATTTAAAGCGAAGCTTACCTCTGAACCTTCCAGTGCCAAGTTGTAGCTTCTTTACTAAATTTATCTCATCTTCTTCTGAAACATACCCTAATCCTTCTTTCTCTTCCACTTCCTTTCCTTTTGTAGTAGCTCTAAACGCAACTTCTTTAACTTCAGATGGATCTCCTTTCCTAATTTAACATGTAGTCAGAATCCCATTAAGTTGAAAAATAGTAAGAGTTTGTAGATCCTACTTCTCTTCAATAGCAGAAACTTTTGACTCAAATTTGGGAGTTATAGATCTTAAAAAAATTTCTATTAGAGTAGTGTCAGTTATGGTTTCACCCAGATTTCTCGTACGATCTACAATATCATCTAGACGTAAAAATAAATTGGTAATGCTTTCCTCATTATGCATTCTAAGTTTTTCATATTGAATTCTGAGATTTTGGAGTTTAGCACTTCTTACCTTGACATCACCTTCATAGCTTAGAATGATTTTGTCCCATATCTCCTACGTTGTATTCAACTGCATGACTTTGACAAATTCTAATTTAGTCAAACTTCCCAATAATGCATTGACCGCCTTTGCATTGGTTTCATAGTTCTTTCTTGTTGATGCATCTACTGGAACTGAAGCTAGATATTGATAAACTCCTTCAACTACAGTCCATAAATCCACTCCAAAATATTGAAGATAGGATCTTTTCCTTGTCTTCTAGAAGATTAAATTATTTTCGTTGAAGAGAGGAGGCATGATAGATGTTGTACCATCTTGATTTCTCATCTTAGCTGATCTTCCTTCTAGCGATTAAGCTTCCTCAGAAGGACCTGCTCTGATACCAATTGTTGGGAAAAATACATAGAGGGGGGTAAATCAGTATCTATATCTTGCAGTAAAATTTTTACTTTTCTTTACTGAATTTCTATACATGAATTTAATGAACCCAACGAATGTATATATGCAGATACACTAACAAAAACTTGCGTATACTGATATGAATTTATTGTTAGGTGATATTTCATAAAAACTCTTTAACCCAACTTATCAATAATTCATCAGATGGTTAAGCAGTAAATATGTGTAGTAATAACATAATAAATCATCACACAAGAGCATCACACATGAACACCAAGATTTAAGGTGGAAACCCAATTCGGCACAAAACCACCGCTGTTGTCGTCTCTGTCTTCAATATTTATTATATGGAAAACTATTTACATTATTGTACTGATTCAGACTCATATCAGTACACAGGCATCTACCTTCAGAATGCTGCAACCTTCTCTTGTTCTCTAGCTGCTACTGGAAGGGAGCTCCAACCCCCTGATCTTGTTTACCAGCCACTACTAGAAGGGAGCTTCAACCCCTAATCAGAACACCATCTTCTACTAGCAGGAAGCTTCTACTTCCACACTGAAGGCTTCAACCCTCAGAATTACTGTCGACCACGTTTCATAAATTTTCACATTGGATCCCACAACTTCAACACAACTCATCATAAAGATCATCAATAACCCAGAATTCAATCAACATAGTGAGATCACTATAACCAGAACACAGTGATAAACCCAGATTTCAGAATCAGTATGCATAATCATTCTCAACCTTCAACTTTCATTGTCATAAAATACATATGCTACTTTACTTCACTGAACCCGCATGTATATGCTTTTTCCTTCATTCCAACCTACGTATAGATCTGAGAATACTGAATTCACAGAATATGATCAGCCTCAGAACCAGATCTGAGGCTTTGAGTCAAATATCTTTCCAATGTTGCATAACCCTTAATGAGTGAGTCATCATTAAGCATATTTAATCACTAATTGATCAATTTAGTAGCATATACAGTATTCAAACAACCCATATCTATATGAACACTTCATTGACAAACAACAGAAATACAACATCATTAAACAGATAACCTCTTCAGCAAGCTTCAGAAAACCCTCACTTCCATACGCGCTTTTCCTAACACAAAGTCGCATATATACACACTTTCACTGAGATGAACTAGAATATAGATATGTAAATAATAATTTTGCATAATGTTTCAAATCTATAGTCTTACCCATATTTCTTCACTTCACTTCAGCAAACATGTGCTAGGTCACAGATCCAAACATCTCATCATTAGATCATGCAAGTACATATTCATTTCAGGTCTAGAGATCCTGATCCATCATTGTATCCAAGGGTGCATCTTAGATTCAGATCTACCAATAAAACATAGTTCATCCCATGCATATATACTACTGAGACAAGTATTCAGTAACCGCCCTTACACATTCCCTTTTTTTGCACTATGATCTTCCTCTCCTTATATAGGATTAGCCTTTATAAATACTATGAGCCAGAACCACATAAGTGTCTATTTTATTCTTCAGATGAAATAAAATAGATGATATAGTGCTCAATACTGTGGGCTAATACCATGGTAATGCCTCTTGGTATCATAATTTTAGAGCGCAAAAGGCATACATGACTTTCCTTCTTCGTACCTGCATGTATACGCGACTTCTCCTCATAAAAACTACGTATATACTAATTCTGGATGTAGACGCGGGTTTCCTTCATAAAATTAGCATATACATTGCCTCCATACATGGGTTGCCTTCATCAAACCTGTGTATACATTAATAAATATTTCTTGTTTCAATTTTTTGGCACTTATCAGAATTTCTTTCTCTGTCACAGCTAAACTGACCTATAGAAATATCATTTTTACATCTTCAACAAGTAGGTTTCTTATAAAAAGGAAACTCATCAAGTAGGTTCCCATCAAGGACAATTTCATCAAGTATGTTGCCATCAAGGACAACATATTGCATCATATTGCCAACAATCTCCCCCTTTGGACTTGATGGCAATGATGATGGTATTTGATTACAACAACAAATAGAGACACTAATCATTACCATAATTCAAACACCAAAATACTCTCCCCCTTTGACATCAAGGCCAAAGGGCGTATCAATACTAAAACAAGGTTTCTCTTTTGTTATAGAAAGAAGAGCTCTGTAGATATGATGTGCATTGAATTTAACATGCTCCCCCTGATTTTATGCTGAATCTTCAGACATATTTTTCAATGATGTACATAACTCTATAACTAAACCGAGTATGACCTTTCCTATCACCAAGGACTTATACTTACATCAATGATCCAACCAAGTGGATTAATAAATTTTAACTCAACTACCCAACCAAGTGGATTTACAAATTTGAACAAGTCATTACATGACTGAATATAACAATTTTACATCATAGGTCTCAACATGACCTTTTCATCAAAATACGAATATGAATTTTTGTATCTAGGACGAAAAGATCTCAAGAGAGATCTTAAATCAGAAACCAATCAGAATGTAGACAATGCATCCTTTTCAACAAAGCAGGTGCTCCCCCCTAAGCTTGTGCATCCTGAACACCTTCAACATGAAATTCATCAAAGCATCTTCATCAAGGAGATAAATATCAAAGAAAGGTACAATAAGATGAATACTGGAACAACAATAGGGATTACCCAATAGTACCACAGACTGTTTTGAAAGTTGACCCAGAGAATTTCTTTCAACAAAAACCATATGTGGTTTTATGCATATAAACTCGCGTATATATGTGATTTGCCTTTATGAAACTATCATACCAAAAATAATATTCTGAAATTAAGCATATTTGGTAAGAGAGGCAGAGACAACTCCCAGCTTCTGTCTGGGATATTCGAATGCTTCCCTGGGAAGAGGTTTAGTAAATATATCTGCAACTTGTTCTTTGGAGGGAACATAGTCCAATTTAACCTTTTGTTCAAGAACTTACTCACGTAGTAAGTGATACTTGATAGGAATGTGCTTGGCCTTGGAGTACATAACATAATTTTTTTGAGATACTAATGGCACTTTTATTATCACATAGAATGGAGATAGGAGGTGAACATTTGATTTGAATATCTTGTATTGCATCATCCAAAAAATTTGTGTGCAACATGATGCGGCAACCACATATCATGCTTCAACAGTAGATAAGGCAATAGAACTTTGTTTCTTGCTGAACAAAGATACTAATCGGGGCCCCTTATAGAATGCACCACCACTAGTGCTTTTTCGATCATCAACATTTCCAACCCAGTTCGCATTTTTGTATGCATGAAGAGTGAGACCAGCATTCTTTGGATACCATAGACCAAAGTCTTGAGCCTCTTGTAGATATTTGAATATTCTTTTTACAGCCTAAAGATGAGACTCTTTTGGGTTAGCTTGGAATCGTCCAACAATCCCAACAACATGCATAATGTCTCGTCTTGTACCGGTTAGATAAAGCACACTTCCAATCATGGATCTAAACTCTGGTTGATTCACCATGGGAGAATCATCATGAGAACTAATGTTACATCAAGTTACCATTGGAGTACTCACATATTTCTATTCTTCCATCTCATACTTCTTCAGAATTTTCTTCTGATATTTTTTGTGTGACAAAAATATGCCATATGTTGCTTGTTTCACTTGTAAGCCATAAAATATGTTAGTTCCCCAAGTAATGACATTTCAAATTCTTGCTGCATAACAGAAGAAAATTTCTGACTCATGGATTCTTCATTACTTCCAAAAATGATGTCATCAACATACACAACAATAATCAATAATTTATCATTCTCAATTTTTGTGTATACGTTACTGTCATCAGATCCTTTTGTGAAACCTTGTTGTTGAAGATATTTGTCAAGATGATAGTACCATGCTCGAGGAGCTTGTTTGAGGTCATAAAAGCCTTTTTAAGTTTTCAATAAAGTTTTTCATCATTTCCGAGAATGAATCCTTCTGGTTGTTCTATATAAACTTCTTCTAAATCACCATTGAGGAAAGCAGATTTTACATCTATTTGATATACTTTGAATTGTTGAAAACTTGAAAAAGAAAGAAACATTCTTATGGCTTGAAGTCTAACTACAGGAGAAAAATTTTCTTCAAAGTCTATACGTTCTTGTTGAGCATACCTTTACAAACAATTCTAGCTTTGTTTCTAATAACATATCCATTTTCATTTAACTTGTTTTTGAATATCCATTTTGTTCCAATAACATTTTTATCATGAGGTCTTGGAAGCAATTGCCAAGTATGATTCTTTTCAATTTGATCAAGTTATTCATTCATGGCTTCAATCGAAAATTCATCTTTACTTGCTTGATTAACATTCTGTGGTTCAATAGTGGATAAGAATGCAAGATAGCTAGGGAAACCTACAAGAGTTCTTCTTGTTTATACACCTGATCCCTTTTCTCCCAGAATTTGAGATTTTGGATTATTCTTTTGAACATACCTGGATGGAGCCTTTTTAGATATATCTTCTTCTCGTGCTTCATTGGGTTCTCCTTCTATATTGTTGGTATTTGATGAGGGAAAATATACATCATCATCATATTCATTTGTTATAGTTATTTCCCTTTTAGGAGTTGTGAGAGACTTATCAAATACAAAATCAATACATTCAACAATCTTCCGAAGTCTTTTTTGTAACATTTATATGCTTTACTTCTAGAAGAGTAACTAAGAAATATTCCTTCATGTTCTCTAGGCTCAAACTTACCAAGTTTTTCATCATTGTTCTTGATAAAACATTTTCTTCCAAAAACTCTAAAATTCTTTATAGTGCGAAGATTACCATACCAGATCTCATAAGGATTTTTATCACTGTTCACATGAACATGAGCCTTGTTAAGAATATTTACTATAATATGTGTTGCTTCTCCCCAAAAGTTATCAAGAGTTCCAGATTCATCAAGCATAGCATGAGCCATATGTTGAACTATTCTATTCATTTTTTCTGCCACGCCATTTTGTTGTGGGGTTCTAGCTACAGAAAACTATCTTTTTATGCCATGATGTTCAAAGTCAAAGGATTCATCTGATATATATTCTCCTCCTCGGTCAAATCTAATACATTTTATTTTTAGATCTAATTCATTTTCAACCAAAGTTTTGATGATCTTAAATTTTTTAAATGCTTCATCTATATGTTTTAGTAAACCGATCCAGCACATTCTAGAGAAGTCATCAATAAATAAAATATAGTATTGTTCTCCACATGGTGACTTTTTCCTTACGGGACCACATAGATCAGTATGTATAAGTTCAAGAGGGTTACTTAATGATCCTTCTTTCGCATTGAATTGCACCCTGGTTTTCTCACCAAATTGACATGGTTTGCATATGGTACTTTTAGGCAGAGTGATGCTAGGAAGATCACAAAAGACTTTGAGTCTGATATATTTATTTATTTGAGAGAAGCTCAAATGTCCCAGTCTTATGTGCCATAACCAATTTTCTGCAGATTTACCTAAGTTGCATTGCTCTTGGCCACCTTTCAATATGTACATATTGCTAGGTGTTCTAGTTCCTTTTATTACTATTTTTCCTGTGTCAAGTTCATGTGCTAGACATTCTTTTGAACTAAAGACAACTTCATTTCCTTGATCACACATTTGGCTTACACTCAACAAATATGCTTTAATCCATCCACATACATAACATTGTTAGCTTTAACCTTTTCTTTTAGAAACACAGAACCTTTACCCTTAATGATATCTAGAGAGTCATTTCCAAAAGTAACATTATTTTCTTTCTCTAATGCATTATATAAAATAAGTTTATTTTTATCATGTGTCATGTGTTTTGAGCATCCGCTATCAACGTACAATTAATTTTATTCTCCTTCTACAAATAACACTATGTCGTAGCTTTCAACTTCTGAGTCTTTCCTTCTCCATACATTGGATTTTGTGGGCATATGTTCTTTTGGCTAAACTTTTCTCCTGCATTCACATTCTTCGTATCCAAATTCATTGCAATAAGAACACCCAATTTCACTTTGAAGAGGAGAAAAATTGTTGTAAGTATTCTTCTTTACTCCTGTCTCATTTCTTTGCTTTTTAGCTTCTCACGTCATGATGGTTTCGTATGCAACACATTGTATAGCGTTATGACCAAAGTTATGACATGAGAAACATTGTCCATTAAAGAAGAAATTTCTGCGATCATGAAACCTTCTATTTATGTTTACCTGTTGATTGATAATTTTGTCATTATTCTTCCTTGGATTGAAGTGGTCATGCTTTACCCGGGTGGTATCTTTGTTCTTTTGTTGAGTGACAAAATGTTGTTGGCTGGCTTTAGCTGCATTTAGATAGCTTGGTGTTGAAGACTAGGAGGATTCTCCAATATATCCAAGACCAAGAGGAGAGTGTTGTACTTGATAATTTTATCCAAGGTTTCAGATCCTTTAGCAAATCTAAGATTTAAAGTTTTCACTTTCTCAATTTCATTTCTTAGACTTACTATTTCACATTCTAATTTCTCATTACGCTTCTCCTTTTCTATAAGCTGATTCTTTACAGTATCGATGGAAATTTTGTTTTCTTCCAAACATATTTTGAGTTATTTATTTCTTCAAGAAAGTCATTTGATTATAAAGCATCCATAGAAGTATATTTAACCTCACTAGAATATTTTTCAAAAGCCATGAGCAGTCTAATATCTTGATCAGATTCTCCTTCTTCACTATTTGATATACCATCACTATCTTCATGAGTATAATAGCTTTTTCTATTGATAAACTGTTTCTTATTTCATTTTGCCACTTCCTTTCCCTTTTCCTGATTACCTTTATGGGTACATTTAGCAACATAATGACCAACTCTTCCATAAGAAAAACATTTAAAAGGAAGCTTACCTCTGAACCTTCCAGTGCCAAGTTGTAGGTTCTTTACAAAATTGATCTCATCTTCTTCTGAGACATACCGTGATCCTTATTTCTCTTCTACTTCCTTTCCTTTTGTAGTAGCTCTAAAGACAACTTCTTTGACTTCAAATGGACCTCCTTTCCTCATTTCACATGCAATTAGAATACCATGAAGTTGAACAATAGTAAGAGTTTGTAGATCCTGCTTCTCTTCAATAGCAGAAACTTTTGACTTCAATTTGTGAGATAGAGATCTTAAAACCTTTTCTACTAGAGTAGTGTCAATTATGGTTTCACCCAGATTTATCATACGATTTACAATATCATCTAGACATAAAATGAAATTTGCAATGCTTTCCTCATTATGCATTCTGAGTTTTTCATATTGAATTCTGAGAGTTTAGAGTTTAGAACTTTTTACCTTGCCATCACCTTCATATCTTAGAATGATTTTGTCCCATATCTCCTTTGATGTATTCAATTGCATGACTTTGACAAATTCTGATTCAGTCAAACTTCCCAATAATGCATTGACTACCTTTGCATTGGTTTCATAGTTCTTTCTTGTTGCTGCATCTGTTGGAACTGAAGCTGGATATGGATAACCTCCTTCAACTATAGCCCATACATCTAATCCAAGAGATTGAAGAGAGGATCTTGTCCTTGTCTTCTAGAAGATTAAATTTTTTCTGTTGAAGAGAGGAGGCCTAATAGATGGTGTCCCGTCTTGATTGCTCATCTTAGGTGATATTCCTTCTAGCGATTAAGCTTCTTCAGAAGGACTTGCTCTGATAAAAATTGTTGGGAAAAATACTGAGAGGAGGGCTGAATTAATATTTATATCTTGCAGTAAAATTTTTACTTTTATTTTTTGAATTTATATACGTGACTTTAATGAACCCAACTAGCATATATACGCAAATACACTAACAGAAACATGTGTATACTCATATGAATTTATTGTTAGGTAATCTTTTAGAAACATTCTTTAGCCCAACTTATCAGTAATGCATCAGATACTTAAGCGATAAATATGTGCAGTAATAATAGAATAAATCATCACACAAGAGCATCACACATGAACACCAAGATTTAAGGTGGAAACTCAATTTGGGAGAAAACCACAACTTTCATCATCTTTGTCTTCAACATTTATTATATGGAAAATTTCTTACATTATTGTACTAATGCATACTCATATCAGTACGCGAAGGCTACAACCTTCTCTCATTCTCCAGCTGCTACTGGAAGGGAGCTCCAACCCCCTAATCTTGTTTACCAGCTACTACTAGAAGGGAGCTTCAACCCCTTGATTAGAACACTAGCTTCTACTGGTAGGAAGCTTCTACTTCCACACTGAAGGCTTCAACCCTCATAATTACTGAAGACCACGTTTCATCAATTTTCACACTCGATCCCACAGCTTCAACACAGCTCATCATAAAGATCATCAATAACCTAGATTTCAATTAGAATAGTGAGATGAATGTAACCAGAACACAGTGATAAATCAAGACTTCAAAATCAGTGTGCAAAATCAATCTCAACCCTGAACATTCATTATCATAAAATACATATGCTACTTTACTTCACTGAACCCGCGTGTATACGCGTTTTCCTTCATGCCAACTTGCATATAGATTTGAGAATACTGAATTCACAAAATATGATCAGTCTCAAAACGAGGTGTAAGGCTTTTAGTCATATATCTTTCCAATTTTGCAGAACCCTTAACCAATGAGTCATTATTAAGCATATTTACTCACTCATTGATCAATTTAGCAGCATACACAATATTTAAACAACCCGGATCTATATGAATAATTCATTGATAGACAACAGAAATACAACGGAATTAAAAAGATAACCTCTTCAACAAGCTTCATAAAACCCTCACTTCCATACGTGCTTTTTCTAAGACAAAGTCGCATATATATGCGCTTTCACTGAGACAAACTAGCATATAGATCTGTAAATATTAATTTTTCATAATGTTTCAGGGCTATAGTCTTACCCAAATTTCTTCACTTCACTTCAGCAAATATGCGCCAGGTCATAGATCCAAACATCTCATCATTAGATCATGCAAGTACATAGTTATTTCAGTTTTAGAGATCCTAATCCATCATTGTATCCAAGGGTGCATCGTAGATTCAAATCTACCAATAAAACAGAGTTCATCCCATGCATATATACTTCAGAGAGAAGTATTCAGTAACCGCCCTTACACATTCCCTTTTGTTGCACTATTATCTTCCTCTCCTTATATTGGATTAGCCATTATCAATACCATGAGCCAAAATGATAGGGACCCCATATTTGTGAATTCCATATTGTAGAATTGTATGCTTATTAATTCAATACTATATTAGTGTATGGGTTAATACATATATATACAAATACATTTACCCAGTTATGCTCTAGTAGGCCTCCATAGTTTTAGTGATAATGGTTGATAAATTTAAGGTACTTAACAAATATAAACACTTGGGTTTAACACCTATAAAAACACAAACTCATATCACATTGACTCCCTCTCTCTTTCTATATATATGTACATGTTGTTCATGAAACACCCAAATCAATGATGTGTGATTTATATGGGTAATATATTCACTTAAATTGTAATGTTGAGACCAAATATGGGGCTCTGCACACATGCACACTTGATGTATATATATATATATATATATATATATATATATATATATATATATATATATATATATATATATATATATATATATATATATATATATATATATATATATATATAGAGAGAGAGAGAGAGAGAGAGAGAGAGAGAGATGCATGTATGTATACATACATACATACATACATACATACATATATATATATATATATATATATATAATGCAACTCATGGAACATCCTAGAGTGAGCATTTATACATGCTTCCCAATTTGGTAATAATCCATTTCACAAACGTTAAAGACTATTTAACAATCTTCATTAACTAATAGGATCATCACAGTAAAATTCTCTCTTCCTCGCAACATATAGTTTGCTTTAAATGAATTAGCTAAGTGAGATGTATTTAAATATTGTTGTGAATTCATATTGTAGTAGATATTTCCACAATTTCATTGTTCAGTATAATCATGAATTATAAGCCTTATATAAATTATTTCTAAATGCAATAGTACTCACAAAGTTCAAATGTTAAGTCTAGAAATCCATAAAAGTTCATGATTCAAATATAAATTTAATACCTAGATATGCATTGTATAATACACAATTTTAGCATGTGACCAACATATGATATAAATTGAAATCCTAAATTCTTTAACAAATTTTAATAACACAATCTAATTCAATAAAGACATTAACAACTTAATTCGGGAACCATCAAGATTTATATAATTAAGAAACATTCATTCATATTTTGCAAAAAAATAGAGATCCATCAAGATTTATATAATTAAGAAACATTCATTCATATTTTGCAAAAAAATAGAGATATGCTTGCTATTATGATAATCATTTCCTAGTATTCATAAAATCAAAAGAGCTTGGAACATGTTACTTATCTAAATAGTTTTAACAAGAAACTAAAGGAGGGACTTCCATTCTCCACCTTACCATAGTCTAACTGCACTATAAAGTCTCTTGCAGCTAAGCACCCTCAACTTGAATTCAAGGTCTATGGAATTTCTTACATAAGGTAGATTTACGCAAAGGGATTTTTCCATATCTTAGGAAATTTAGGACATAAAATTCCATAAAAATTCAAAGGGATGTGATACCAGAGCATATTTATTAGCTAGAGAGTAGTGCCTAGTGACATAATACTAGAGATAGATTGATATGGCTATTGTGTGAGCACCAAAGTGCTCATGCCTGGGAGCCAAACATTGAAATTCTGAAAACAAAATCCATTTAATGAAACCAAAGAGTAGGAAGGAAATGAATATGGGATAAAAGTGTGAGATAATTTTGTATATTAAACCAAATGGGTAATAATTTGCATGATATAAATTTCTGAACAAGGTGAAGAAAAATGGTGCAACTGAGTAGTACTAGTGTATGATGATTCCAAGGTTGTTTGAACTAGAGTGGGAAATTGAGGATGAATAACTACTTTTCTAATGGTGTATGTGTATATATATCAATGCTACCACCTTCTGCGTCTCATTGATCAATAAAGAAGGAACCACTTTCCTAGGATGACTTGATAAGCACACTTGAGTCTTCATATTTTTGGGTGTGACATAACCGACTTTCCTCTTCATGCCATAATAATTTGGCAAGTATTATAAATCTAAAACCAACCCAGCTACATATCATTAATAATTCATTTAGAGGCATGACTTTTCCCAACAATAAAAAAATTCTTGAATTTAATTTAACAAATAAGTGTATGATTTTTTAGGTTAGTAAGTAAATCCTGGAAATATTCTCTCATACCAAGTATCCATAAGGAATTCCAACGTTCAGTTGTGTAATTTAATTAATTAATTTTAATTAAAATAATATCAAATATTAATTATTATTTTGACTAGTCACTACTCTCTCCATGTTGTGTAGCTATCACAGTTGTACGGGTAGAATACACTAATGTTACATAATCACCATATTTTCTAATATTTTTTTGTCTCCATTCCCATCAGTGTATCATATGTCCCCATCCTTGACCTATGTTTGTTGTCATTTTGACTTTTAGTACATTTTTTTTGCAAACACATCCCTCTGATCCTCTAATTACCCATTTTTAGTTCCTTCTATTCCATTAAATGATTTTTTTCCAAATTGGTGTTGGAAATATTAAGGTTGTGGGGGTGAATCTATATATATTTACAATTGTTACTTTTATGTTGATTAATATCACTTAATAAATAAAAATAAAAAAATGTACAAGGAAAGAAGAATAATGAAAAAGACTCCAATCCTCTTTTTACAACAATTCAAGTATAATAACACTTCAGGGCTCTAACCCTAGATGAATACTCCAATAGTCAATAAAGCTAGACTCCAACCTGTACTATACCACAAACCTCCAACTTGCTTTACTTGAGGACTTTGATCCTCTAGGGTTCCAACCCTCTTATTTGGATTAGGTTGCAACCAGCTCTTCTTGAGGACTCCAATCCTCTAGGGATCCAACCTCTACTTCTATTCTTCAAGGTAGGTTTAGCAAGCCTTCAAGGCTTCCAATATATTCTACAACAATCCCTAATAATATCTTCAAAATCGCCTTCAACAATGCCCTCAATTAATCTCCAAAACACTTAGTTCATCAATCTTCATCAATAAAAACTTTAGTAAGTGTCTCCAAGACTCTTTGTGATACCCAAATAGTATTCTCTAAGGTTACTCCATGAAGTATTAAATTATGCATCACAAGGTCAACAATGTCTCCAATATTAACTCCAAGATCTACTACTACAAGGTGTCTTTAATAATTTTCCCCAAGAGTAATGACTCTCCAAGATCTGCTTTAAATATTCAAGAATGGTATTTAATATGCTTTCCAAACAAAAAAAATTTAGAGAAGTTCTACTACATAAATATGTCTTGAAACAATTATTTAAGGAGGTCTTCCAAAATGAGGCTTCAACTCCTCCAAGGTACTCTAAATACAATCGTCAAGTTTTTAATATGGAATGCTCTAAGAATGTTCTAAAATCTGTTCAAGACATGCTTAAATGTTCCACAAGGTCTTTAAGGTATACTCCAAAATAATTCTTCCTTAGGATGGCTTCAAAATCAGATCTCGAGCTGATCCTAGGTATGCTATAAGACTTCACAACCCAATATTGTGATTTCAAATGTCTACAATTATCCCAAGTTCAAAGTGTTTTGAAATAACCTCAATATTGTCTGCAAAAAAATAATCTTTCCAACCAAGATGAAATTGTGTCTTCAACAAGTCTGCAAGGATTTCTAAATAGTTATAACAAATGTTTACATCAAAGGTCCACAAAATAAGTCTTCCAAGAGCTCTTAAATGGACCTCAACACTTTTGCTTCAAGGATGGTTCAAGAGGTCTCCAAAAATACTTCATTTTTCTCTAAGTTAACAAGTTAGCTCACAAGGTCACACATTCAAATATTAAATCCTTAGGTCCAAGACTCCTTTGGTCTTCCATAAGTCAAGTTTTCCAACAAAGGAAGAGACTAATTTTTTTATGAAAAATACCCAGATCTGTAATACAAATATGAATACTGCAATTTTGTTTAAGATTCTAAAATGATTCCAGAAACCTACTTACATGGTTCCATACGTATATTTGATGTTATCCACATTCCACTAAATATTCCAAGGTTCAAGTCTAATATCATACCCTGTATAGGTTCAAAGTACAGGTATAAGGAGGCTTCAGGACTACAATTTTCTACAGGTTCGATTTTTTTTTTCTTCACATTTTAACCAAAGTTATCCTTCTTTTCTTCTGAATTTTACTTCCTCACACTCCATCTGCACTTGATCTTCTATAAACTGAATATTTTTTTTATTCACTTATCTAAAGTGTGATTCTAAAATGGGAGATACGTTGGGGTATTCATATTTTTTTTAGTGTGTTCTGAGGAGACATGTCCTTTGGTTAAGAGGTCGACATTAGAAAGGGTGAGATATGCATGAATATTTAAAATTTTTAATTAAAACACAAATGGAGATGGCTTGTATTTTCAATATTTTTTCTAACTTATATTTATTTTCTTCATGTCGTGCACGTTTGGCATCAATTCCGAACTCTGTTGATCTGCCAGAATGTAATAGTATTCATTTGTCACAATTTTTTGACCTGTATTTAGAGTCCAAACAACGAGATTTATGAATTCTTTGAAGAGAAAATCTATGCAGTGAGATATTTGAATCATAATCCGTCATGTGTCCTGCATCCCTTTTATTACTAATTCATTTTTATTTATGGAGAATAATGTTGGTGGAAGGTGGTAAAATATTCAACATAATAGGAATCTGAGAAACTTAATAGAGAGGCTTTTTCATTAGTAGATTTCAATTTGAGACGAATGGGAAAGGACATTACAATATATTTTTTTTCTCTCCACCTAGGGTTTGTAATAAAATTTCAATCTTATATATGTTCATCGATAAAAACCTTTAGGGATTTATGGCACGATCTTATTAATTAGGGTTTCATTCATTCATTTTTAAAATACATCTAGGCTTCATACTTAGGGTCTATTTCTTTGTCTAGGGTATATTAGATCTAGCATCAACTAGGGTTTCATGTGATATTCACTCATTAGGATAAGATTTTGTACCTAGAGTTTCATCTAGGACACATGCACATAGGTTTCCATCTTATTGATATTAATGACAACTTTATCAAATAATTGGCCTATTATAAGTTATAATTAAAGGGTATTCCTTAGTCTCATAATGAATGAACAACTTATCTCACTATATAAATGCTTTTTAATGTCCAATCCATTAAATTATTCCATAGCTCATGTTGGTTTCTAGGAATTCTCCAATCCCTATTCGAATTAATGTTCCCTAATTTTCATTAGCACATATAATGTAGGAATTTGTTTATAAGGTCAGTAATTTAGTACCTATTATCATTATAAATGCATTAACTTGGATTGGTAGATATGTTCACTATTACTCTCAAACTAAATTGTTTCACCATTTTTCACTTTAACACACCATAACAATATGGAGACTAAGACTCATTATTGGTCATATTGTTTTACGTCCAATCAAATAGCTTGATTTATGTAACAAACCTGGATTAATTCTAATGTAATAAAAGTTAATAAAGAAAGAAATAAAACCACAGTTAAGTGACACTTATTCCAAGATGAATTTTGGGAAAAGATATCCTAGTTGGCATCACTCAATTTGTCTATGGGTAAAGGCGAAATGGAGAAGGAAATGGCTAAGGGATTAGAAAGGAAAAAAGTATTTTTGGCACATTTATTTATGAAAATAATGGAAAATTAGGATAAAATGAAGGTGAAAGGTCATAGGTTGCATGTGAGGAGGAAAATGAAAGAAAATATAGGAAATTGAAGAAAATAGAGGCATCGGTGATAAAAAGAATGTTGAGGATCAGTTCAAATATTTTGTCAGTTGAGTCTTTTTTCAGTTCATTTTTAGAATTACACTTTGATAGGAGAAGAGCACCAAGAGGAGAAAGAGACCAAGTAAGCAAGGAAAGGAAAGGCAAGGAAATAAAGTACACAAAATGGAAAGGAAAAGGAAAGAAAGAAAAAGCAATCATGGGATCAAGTAGCTTCAACATGAATACTTTCACGTAACAGATTGCATGTATGATTTCCTAGCTGATTTTGACATGCATGGTATGTGCATGTTGGTATTTAGTTCTTTAGTTGTTGGTGGCATGGTCTTGTTGGGTTTTGACGGTGGTTTTCAGCCTTGTCGTGCCTTTTTCAAATAATCATGGTGTGATGGGATTGTTCTCAATTTGGAGCTTTGGAATTTCCGTATGGTTTCGGAATCTAGGGCAAAGGTGGTCTCAAGAACATTCCCAAAGGCCTAAGAATCCCTTGACCAGTTTTTGTGGGATACAAGGTAAAGCCCGAGGGTTGGATCTTAGTAAGGGCATAGATATTAGATGTGTATTTCAGTAAAGACTAGAGATAATAAGACAAAAAATTCTTCAGGGATAGTGATGAGATATAGAGGCATTCCAAGCTTGGTTTGGTTTTTTGATCTCGGTACTAGTTAAGGTGTGATCATAGTATGGTGATGGTGGAGGTGGTTTAAGCTCTGGATTCCCTTTGTTGTTTTTTTATAGGTTTATACATGATATCCCACATTAATGCCTGGAATATGGCACATGGGTGACCGACAGTAGAAAAAATTTGGTTCAGCCATGTCTATGGTCGAGTGGTACCTCGAAGTCTCGAACATAGTTGGCTCTTTCCTATGTCTAATGAAAGATAATTTCTCTTTCTTTTGTACTTGTTAATATTTAGCTTTAATGGTTGTTATCTTATGGTTATTTATATGATTAAATAATGGTTATAAGGATGGTTATGTGATTGGTTCTAGTCATGTTTCTTTTCATGTTATTACTCATAACTGAATGAGTAATGGATGCAAGACCTAATTGATGTTAAGAAAACTAATGTGAGAGGGTGGTGATCCATATTCTCAAGTTTCATATGATTTTCTAGTTCCTTATGCTAAATATTGTATTCATGACTTGTAGGTTTCAGTGTTTCCAAGTGTTTGAAATAATTTTAGTACCTGTTGGGATAGTCAGGTGATCCAAGTGGCTCTAGAGACACACACATGACAAAGTGGGCTAATGGAAGCTTAAAAATCGAAGTGTTTGGATTTCTCTCAAACTAGGTTCAGGTTGAATATCCCATCATCTTGATCGCAACGGTGTGAACGATTTTTCAAAACGAGCTCGTAAGAGAAATTTAGAAGCAGACAAAGTTTTGGGTTGAATTTTTGACTGGGTAGCTTAAGGAAAGCACAATTTCGCCAAAATCAGGGAACCAAATTCCAGCCAGCTCTGGCCGAATTCTGGGCGAAATTGTGGGACACTTAAAATGTCTCCTACGGTCCAAAATCATTTTTTTCAAAAGTTCCAATTACTTATTAGAAACAAAAATATATTTAAAAAAAAAGGGAGGGGGGGGGGGGGGGGGCGGGGTGCAGGGCGGGCCACCATCCCCGCCACCACACCCGACCAACTATAACATATTTTAAAATGTATATTGGAAGATCCGACGGGACGTGACCCTCATCGGACACCTGGAAACCAAAGTATATTACAAACATAAATTACATATAACGACCACCATTAAACATGGTTTCGGTGGGTGTCAAACTCGGCCAACTTAATAGTCGATCGGTCCGTTGGTGAAACCCCAAACCTGCTCAAAATATAATGTGCAATAACCATAAAAGGTTACCATGTATGTTTGCCACAAGTTTGTAGGGTGGGCCTGAACCCCCTCATTTAAAAACAAAAATTATGTGTTGGGTTTTAACAAATTGTGCACCTTTTAAAAGGCTTTAAGATATGTTGGGAGGGGCGGGATTTGACCCCCCGACCCCTCCTCAACTACATTCTGTAATTACCAGCTGCGCCAAATGAGAGCAGGATCGAGGCAGTGATTATGCAAGTGGAACCATGATCAAGAGAAACGGGGAGCAGAACCATGAATCTTGAAATTTGCCTGAGGAGGTAATCTTTCTCCATGTCAGAATATAGTCAAGTTTACAATAATTTTTCCCGATTTTTTGCAAGGCACACAATGGCGAGGTCAGATTCTCCTTTTGAGTTGCAGATTTCCTATGCACCCATGGAGCAACATCTTTGAGAAATCTAGGGGGAATATAAAATATTCCTTTTTGCCTGAGATTTTCACTTTATCAGAATTCAAAAATTTGTTAGTCAATTTTGCACTATCCGACGCCATGAATCTGATGGCATATTCATATTTTCCATCTGACCTTTGTATTTTTCGACCAATTTTTGAAGTGAAGTTTCAAGTGTGAGAATTCAGTGAGTGAGAAGTCAATTTCACACCTTTCGACGCCACAGTTTTGATGGTGATTTCAATTCCAGTAGCAGAGGAACTCATTATTCAGTCATCTTCAACGTGAGGTATATGATGAGTTTATTTCGTGTACTTCTTGCTCTCTTTGTCTATGAGATGCATTGTGTTGTACAGATCCCTGTTTATGTTTGATGTGGGATCTTGTTCTGTTCTTGATGTGAGATGTACTTTCTATCATGGATTTGTATTATGTTTGAGATCTCTTTGATTCCATGTTGGCAGGATACTCATTGTCACATTTATGTTGTTTGAGATCCCTTGTTTGCCATGTTGGTGGGATACTCATAGTCTTTATGTGTGAGCTATTTTCATACTGATAGGAGTCCTTTTTGTGAATGAGAGTTCCTGTAGTGGAACATCTCGTAGAGAGGTCTAGCCACTCCTGCGTGAGGGAATTTTCTTTTTATAATAGTGAAAACGCCATTAATGTACACCTTCACACTTTACAACACTTGATGAAGTGGCGTACACCATATTGACACTGAGGCCCGAAGATGTAGTCCCTCCTGGACGAACTCCATTATCAATTTCTTATGTTTCTCATGCTTGTTATGTCCATCTTATTTACAGCATGCAGATGTTTGTTTGTGTTCAGTAAAGATTTAATTAAATGAAATTATAACACATCAACTGAAGTAAAAAGGTCTTGGTTAAGAGTATCAAAAAATTTACCTTGGATAAAGTGGTATCATAGCAGTTCTTCTTGTTGATTGGATTGCAGGCGTGAGTTGTTGAACATTCACTAAGTTGAGCCATGGAGAATGTCAAGGAAATGTATGAGACCATGCTCAGGGTGTCTGAGAAAGAATACATGTTGTATGAGGCTTATGAAAAATAAGAATCAAAGAACGTCAAATTGAAGATACTCCTACAAGAAGAGAAGGAGGACAAACATCAATTGTAGCTTCAGTTGCAAGCCACGACATAGGCGTGGGAAGTATTCAACCGCAACAACAAAATTCTTCAAGCAGATCATGATGCATTGAAGGCACTCCTACAGGAAGAGAAGGAGGAGAAGAAATGATTGTAGCTTGTGCTACAACCCACGACAGAGGCCTTGGAGGAAGCAAAGCACAACGAAGGCTTAGATAAGCCTTTTTCACTTATTTCAAAATCGACAGCTAAGGTAAAAAATGTTGATTTCTCTTAAGTTTCTTCACATGATATCATTTCGGTTGGAAGTTTGAAGATACCCATTATAGGAATCGACATGAGGCTCGTCACCAAGATGGGGTACAAAGGAGGATAACTTGGCATTTGTGGCCAACGCATAAACTAGCCATTGGAGGTTGTGCAGAGACATGGCTATGTAGGTTTGGGTACAGTGAAGGAGGATATTTAAAGGACATTAAAGGAAAATAAACATTGTTGAACTCCCCTAGAGAAGAGGATTGATGGGAACATTTCATCATCATTCCATGGTAACGCATGTTGCAGTGAAATATTTGAGGTGAGCTCCCATCACCATGATCACACCAGAGATCACCAAAGAAGGTATAATAAGTCTCATTATTCCAGAGTGCATTTTTATTATAATAATGTCAATAACCACGGTCGTAAATCATGGCATCACAAAACGTGTAATTTTTGTGGTTTGCATAACCATGTGTTTTCTAAATGTTGGAAAAGGATGGAAACAAAACGGAGGACGAGGCATGGAAAGCCTTCTCCGCAACAGGAAAATAAATCAGTTAAGTATGTTTGGAGGAATAAGGCCTTTTGTACCCATTATGACTGAAGTGGTCATCAAAGAGCCATGTGCTGGAGACTCCATCCAGAGCAATGCCTTAAAAACAAAGCGCCTGTGCATGAACCAGTAGAAAGAGACGATCGACAAGAAAATCTCCCATAGGGGGATGACCCATTCACTTTGATAAGTGGGAGATGGTTTTTCTTGATTGTTTTTCTAGAGGTGTTAGCTTGCAATGGCCTTATTTTTGTAAATCATTTGTTGCATGTTACACTCTAAAAGTAATGATGTGTTTTTCCGTCACTGGTTTAAGCAACAATGATATTTTGGCCTTGTTTTATGCAT
Organism: Pinus albicaulis; assembly: GCA_034641835.2. Classification (NCBI taxonomy): domain Eukaryota; kingdom Viridiplantae; phylum Streptophyta; class Pinopsida; order Pinales; family Pinaceae; genus Pinus; species Pinus albicaulis. Next base: position 1,364,030,806 of record CM076570.1, read on the forward strand.
CGTGTGATGCATTTATTTCATGTTAAAGTGATGAGGTGTTTTCAATCACTTCGAAATACAATGATGACATTTTTCTTGTAATGATAGCTCGGGTGTAATTTCCACTTGATGTAAGCTTGACCACCGAGTATATGTTATAAACTCGTGGCAAGTATGGAAATGTTTGGGTCATGGTTGGTCAATTTGGGTAGGTAATTTGAAGGATATTTTACTACAGGTTTGTAGGGGATGCAAGTGTTGGTTCATCATTCAAGGCTCTGAAGGAAAAAGGTGAACGAGATGGAAGGGTGACCTTTTTCAGGATACTTGTGGTGCAGACATAGTACACAACAGCTGCATATTATTGTTGGTGCTTTTGGAGGACCAAAATCTCCTTAGTGGGGAGGATGAATCCAAGTGGCTCCAGAGACACACACAGGAGAAAGTGGATTGATGGAAGCTCAAAAATAAGTGTTTGGACTGCTCTCAAAATAGGTTCAGGTTGAAGATCTCGTCATATTGATCACAATAGTGTGAACAATTCGTCAAACTGAGCTCGTATGCGAAAGTCACGAGCAGTTAATGTTTTGGGTTGACTTTTTGACTGGGTAAGCTTAAGGAAGGCGCAATTTCACCAAAATCTGGCCACCGAATTCTGGACAACTCCAACCAAAGTTATGAAACACTTAAAATGTCTCCTACGGTCCAAAATCAACATTTTCAAAAATTTCCAATTACTTATTAGAAACAAAAATATATTTAAAAAAAAAGGGTGGCGGGCCCCGACCAAATATAACATATTTTAAAATATGTATTGCAAGATCCGACGGGAGGTGCCTGCCAACAGGCCTTAGAAACAAATGTATATTACAAACATGTATTACATATAATGGCCACTTTTAAACATGGTTCCGGTGTGTTGAACCCGCCCGACATAATAGTTGGCCAGTCTGCTAGTGGAACCCCAAACCTACTCAAAATACGTGTTGTAGCCATAAAACGTTACCATGTATTTTTGCCACGAGACTGTTTGGCGAGCCGCGCAAGGCGGGCCTGAATCCCCTCATTTAAAAAAACGAATGTGCTGGGTTTCAACAAATCACCCCCCTTTTAAAATATTTTAAGCTATGTTGGGCGCGGCGGGATTTGAGCCCCTGACCCCTCCTCAATCACATTCTAAAATTACCAAGTCCGCCATCTGTGGCCTTTGGTTTATCCGCCCTAGATATTTTACTTAAACCCATCATTTCAGAGATGCACTAGGGGCCAGACAAGAGCAAGAGCATGCACGTAGATCGAGGAAGTGATTATGCAGGCCGAACCATGAGCAGGCCCAGAAATAGGTTTTTACAACCATGATCCTTGAAATTTTCCCAGGGAGGTAATTTTTCTCCATGTCGGAATATAGTCAAGTTTACAATCATTTTCAAGGTTTTATGCAGGGCACGCAATGGCGAGGTCGGATTCGCCTTTTGAGTTGCATATTTGTAGTCCACCCATCTTTGAGGAATCTAGGGGGAATCTAAAATATTCCTTTTTTTCCCCAGAATTTTACTTTATCATAATTCGGACATTTGACAGTTGATTTGCACTATTTGACGTCACGAATCTAATGGCATATTCAGATTTTTCGTCTAAGCTTTATATTTTTCGGTGATTTTTTAAAGTGAAGTTGCAGTTGTCAGCATTCAATGAGTCAGTAATGGATTTCACACCTTTCGATGCCACAATTGTGATGGTGATTTCAGATCCAGTAGTAGATTAGCTCATTCTTCAATCATCTTCAGCATGAGGTATATGATGAGTTGATTTCCTATACTTCTTGGTCTCTTTTTCTATAAGATACATTGCTCTATGTAGATCCTTATTGACGTTTGATGTGGGATATTGTTTTATTCTTGATGTGAGAAGCACTTTCTATCATGGATTTGTATTATGTTTGAGATCCCTTTGGTTCCATGTTTGCGGGATACTCATTGTCACATGTATGTTGTTTGAGATCCCTTGTTTGCCATGTTGGCAGGATACTCATAGTCTTTATGTGTGAGCTATTTTCATACTGATAGGAGTCCTTTTTGTGAATTATATTTCCTGTAGTGGAACATCTCGTAGAGAGGTCTAGCCACTCCAACGTGAGGTAATTTTCCTTGTATGATAGTGAAAACACCGTCCATGTACACCTTCACTCCTTACAGCATTTAATGCAGCAACCTACACCATCTCTACACCGAGGCCCAGAGATGTAGTCCCTCCTGGATGAGCTTTGTTATCAATGTCTTATGTTTCTCATGATTTTTATGTCCCTTTTATTTACATCATGCAGATGTTCATTCATGTTCATTAACGCTTTAATTAAATGCAATTCTAACACATCAATCGAAGTAAAAAGGTCTTGGTTAAGGGTATCAAAAAATTTACCCTAGATCATCAGGAGTAGTCCAAGTGTCATTTTCTCATTTGAAAGAATTCCCTTGTGTAACTTATGAATCCTGGAAGTTACAGTGATTTATGGGTGGAGGCCTAGCCCCAACCCTAGAATCTAGCCTTCAAATCCACAGTTAGTGGTTAAACACTGACAAACAAAGGCTCCAATCGCACTCATGAAGGCATCATGGGAGCAATTGGGACCCATAGTCGTATTAATGCCTTGTTAAGGGATCAATTAGGGTTAAAAATCATGGAAAAATGAATTTGTATAAGGGGATGGACACCTAGATGTGTTGGGTTACTCCTGGAAGATCCTCTGGCACCTAAGGGAAGTTAGTAGGGTTTGTTTGTTGACTCCATTTCCTTAAGGTCACCTAGGAGGTTGAGTCTTGTCATAACGACACTTCATCTCACGTTTACCCCAGGTAAGCCATGTTTACCTCAAGTAAGCCATTGAAAGTGGGTATATCTAATGGGAGGTGCCAGTTACAGGTGGTATAAGAGCATGTTTTCACTCTCTTTGGGGAATGTCTAATGTTGTCAAGGTTATTGTTTCCATGCATGGGATCAATGTATAATGTTGGTATGGTCATGCATGATGGTATAGGTTGATATGTTGATGATATGGATATGTTTATGATTATACATGTATATTCTAATGTGGACTGATCTTGCATATGAGATAAACCTCCCATGAAAAAAATAAGGTATGGATTTTATTCTGGTATCTATTTTCTTTTCTGACATAATATACTTGCAAGAATAATAAAATCAAGGATGACGAGAAAAATGGTAGATTATAGTTCCTGTGACTCTCCCTACAGATTAGTTGGGAAGCAAGGAGATGGGTATTCTCCTAGTATAGGAGATACGTTTAGGAGCTTGAGGGTAGAGATCAAAAATTGTAAGTAATATAATGACAGGTTGGTTGAGGCATAGGAAATACTTGCAAGGGCCCCGAAAAGAGGATAGAGTTTAATGCGGAAATTCTCTAGAGCTTGTTGGAGTTGCAAAAATAGGGACAGATGAGGTTCAGTAAAGACCAAGAGGAAAAGGCTCATGGGGCCTATGGTAGCAGGTCTCGGTCCGGATACAGGTTGGATATAGGGGACATAGTTAAAGGTGGAAGATCATTGGACACACTTGATAGGAGCACTGGCATGGATGGGCGTCATTTTAGTTTATCTTCCAAGAGACATCATTATAGTATTCATTGTCATACTCCTTACAATATGGGTGAGTAATTTCTTGTGGAGTTCAAGAAATTCAAGTCGCCTACATTCGATGGAGTGATGAAGAAGTCAGAAGATGTACAGGGATGGTTTACTGGGTTAAAAATTCTTAAGTTTGCATAGTTATACAAGAACATGGAAGGTAAGACAACCACTTTTAGTATTAAAGGGAAAGAAAATATCTGGTGGGAGGTTGTGAATAATGTTAAAGGTATTTAGGAGGATGACTTGACTTGGGATGAGTTTGACAGGATCTTCAAGAATAAGTACCTGTCAGACAAGTACTATGATGCTAGAACTAAGAAGTTTGATTAGTTGCAGATGGGTTCTATGATAGATTATGAATATACTAGTAGGTTCTTGGAGTTGTTGAGATATGTGCCTTACCTCAAGGAGGAGATGCCCAAGTTCAAAGATTCATCAGTGGACTTCGAGTAGCACATAGAGACCGAATTGAGTTTGATGAGCCTATATCGCTAGAAGAATCCATTAGAGAGTTGAATCATTGATATGAGAAGGAAAAACACAAATTTGAGGCTAAGAGTGACTTGAAGGGAAATGAGAAAGCTAAAGGAAAATGGCCACTGAAGCAGGGAAGACCTCAATATGCCGGTGAGAAAGAAAATCTGGTTCCTTACAAGAATTTCAATACAGTTGAGAAGGTACATGGATTGCAACTTTGAGAGAAACATACTAGAGGTGATGGAAAATCACCTTTCCAGTGATGGATATCTGGAAATACAATTGTAAGATGGATTATCCGCAGTATCAGCGTGGTAGACTCGATATCTGTAGTACTGAGGAGGCATATACAGTTAGGGATGTTGGTCATAACATTCTTAGATTTATGCAACTATAGACAATATGCATTCATACCGCGAGCCATCTATCATTGAGACCAAAGGTAATATTTTTGATTAAGTTATTTCTATCTTGATTTATCCGATCTAATTATAGTTATGTAAATCTTGACTTGGTGGATAAGTGTGGCTTGGGAAAACAAGTGCATGCAAAATCTTGGTTGGTGCATTTAACTATAGGTATGAATACACGATTTCATCATTGGGTAATAGCTTGTGAATTTGAGTTGAATGTTATTCCTATAGTTGCACATTTGAATGTATTTCCATGGGGATCACATATCATGCTTTCAGGTATGGATTGGTTGTACCTTCATAGGACCAAACTAGATTCTTCTGACAAGGCCATTAAGTGCTTAGATGATAATGAGGAAAATATAATTTTGCAGCAAAAGAAGAATCCTACATTAGTAAGGATTGTCACCGCTATTTAGGCTAAATGGAATTGCAGAAAAGGTTGTATGATGTTTGAAGTACATATATCTAGCGACAAGGGTAAGTATGTTGAAGATGGAGAAATATTCCAAACATATCCTCTATTGCATCAGTTTCAGGATGTGTTTCCGATAGATATTCAAGAGTTACCTCCTCACATGGATGTATAATTCTCTATTGAGTTTGTATAAGGGGAAACACCAACATCTAAGGCACCTTACAGGATGAGAACACCGGAGTTGGTAGAGTTGAAGTTGTAGTTGAAGGAAATGCTTGATAAGGGATACATTAGGCCGATTATATCACCTTGTCATGCACCACTGTTGTTCTTAAATAAGAAGTATGGTACTCTGAGGTTGTTCATTGATTACATGCATCTAAACAAAGTGAGGATCAAGAACAAATACCCATTGTCGAGGATTGATGATTTGTTTGATTAGCTGAAGGGAGTAACATTGTTCTCAAAGATCGATTTTATATTGGGATATCATTAGGTACGCATCAAAGAAGAGTAAAATATTTAATACTATCTTCAGGAGAAGGTACAAGAATTATGAGTTTGTTGTATTTCCATTCAGTTTCACTAATTCCTGGACTACATTCATGTGTTTGAGCAATAGTGTGTTGCATCCTTATTTGGATGAGTTTGTTATTGTTTTCATTGATGACACCTTGGTATCTTCTAAGAATGAGGAAGAGCATGTTGATCATTTAGCAGTAGTGTTGATATTTCTAAGGGAGAATGAGTTATATACTAAGCTTAGTAAGTGGAACTTCTTTCAGAAAAAGGTACAGTACTTAGGACATGTTGTTTCCAAGGAAGGCATAACAGTACAACTAGAAAAGATTAGAGCAATCATGAAGTGGGAAGCTCCTAAGAATTTGAAGGAAGTTAGATCATTTATGGGATTATCAAGTTACTACAGGAGTTTCATCTAAAATTTCTCACACATTGCATATCCTATTACATCCTTGAAAAGGAAAGGGAAGAAGTTGAAATGAACAGAAGAATATGTAGCTAGTCTTGAGCAACTGAAATAGTTGTTGATGAATTCTCTATTTCTTAATATTGCAGATCTAGACAAATATTTCATTCTATGTATAGATGCTTTTAAAAGAGGACTTGGTGGAGTCCTTATGTAGGAGGTATAGGTGGTATGCTATGAGTCTAGGAAATTAAATGAGCATGAGCATAACTACGTGAATCATGATTTTGAGTTGGTAGCTATTATTCAAGCCTTGAAGATGTGGAGGAATTATCTTCTTGGAAAGAGATTTTTATTTGTGAGTGATCACAGTGGGATGAGGTATCTATTTGACTAGCCGAATATCAAGGCCAAACATTTTATATGGTTGGACAACCTTAATAAGTTTTATTTCGATATCAAATACATCAAGGGAAAGGAGAACATGGTTGCATATCCTCTTAGACGAAGAGTACAGGTGAATCATATAAAAACTATGAACTTGTATGGTACAAACCTACAAGAAAAAAAATTATAGGAAGGTCAATGGGATGACATGCATATGGAGCTCAAGCACAAGTTACAACAAAGTATAGCTACATGTATAGGTATATGTGCAAGAACAAGTGACTAGGATGCAGACTATCATCTCACCACATATGGTTTGGTGAGATTTAGGGACAAGATCTATGTGTTGGATGATAGTGAGCTCAAGAAGCTTATATTGAGTGATTTTCACGTCAAGCCATATTCGGGTCACCCAAGATATCAAAATACATTGACGAAAATGAAGAAGTTCTACTATTTTCCTAATAGGAGGAAGGAAGTGGCATAATTCATGGCTAGATTTTTGGATTGTCAGTAGGTGAAGGAATAATGTAAGAATCTAGGAGGTCTACTATGGCCTATTCCAATTATGAAATGGAAATTGGAGGTCATTCCCATGTATTTTATTATAGGTCTTCTGAGGACAATGAATCAACATGATTCTATCATGGTTTTGGTCGACATGTTAAGGAAGGTGGCTCACTTCATTATAGTGAAGAATACATATTAAGATAGTGAGGTTGTATAGGTCTTCAGCAGGGAGATTGTTTGATTACATGGTGTTCCAAATAATATTGTCAGATAGGGATGACAATTTCACTTCCAAGTTTTTAAAGGAGTTGTTTGAAGGATTGGGGATAGAGTTGGAATTTAGTAAAACCTACCATCCACATACAGATGGATGGAAAAATAGGGTAAACAGGATCTTGGAGGGCATGTTGAGGATGTATGTGATGCACTAGTAGAGGACATCGGAGGATTACCTTCCATTGTTTGAGCTTGCATGCAACAATGGTTTTCAAGAGTCATTGAGAATGAGCCTTATTGAGGAACTGTATGGATGCAGTTTTAATACTCCCATGACTTGGAGTGATCTACTGAACATGGTACTTATTGGAACGAACATGTTGGTAGGTATGGAAATGAAGGTTATAAAGAACACTGTAAAGATATCACAGGACAGATATAAAATTTATGCATACCAATACATGGCAGTTAAGGAGTTTCAGGTTGGGTAGCATGTGTATTTTCACATAAAGCCTAAGAAAATATCTTTCAGGTTTGGATCATGTTCCAATTTGGCACCACAATATTGCGTGCCTTTTGAGATCCTTGGGAGGATTGGACTAGTGGCCTATCAACTTGCACTACCTCCAATACTGAAAGTTTGTTATGTTTTTCATGTTTCATTAGTTAAAATATATGTCAAGGATGTAGATCATGTTATTTATTGGTATGTATTACAAGAGGGGCAAGAAGGAGAATTCCAGCTGCAACCCCAATGAAAATTGCAGTGGAAACATCCAATACTATGAAACAGAGTACTCGAGTAGTTTAAGATGTAGTGTAAGAACTTTGGGCCCAATGGAAGTTATGTCGGATATGGTTGATAAGATGTGGGCTATGTATCCTTCATTGTTTACCGGTGAAGGAAAATGAATTTTGGTATTTGTACATTTTTATGTATGGTTATTATTGTATATACCACCATGAGCTAAGTTATAAAGCTCCAATAAGCAGTATGGTTTTTATATTTTCATGATGGTTTTTTTCTTTTGAGTAGGTTATTGATTGTAAATACTGCATCGAGCTAAGCTATAATGTTCCATGGGAGTATGCTTTATTTTTAGCATTTTTTCATAGGTATAGGTGTGTTTTAACGCCAATGATGGTGTTCCCCAAGGGGGAGGGTTATGTAACAGACTCGAGTTAAAATTTCATGCAACAAAAGTTAATAACGGAAAAAATAATGGCATGATTAAGGGACACTTATTCCAAGATGGATTTTGGAAAAATATATCCTATTAGGAATCAATGAATGTGTTTATGGCTAAAGAGAAATTGGCAAAGCCGATGGCTAAGGAATTAGAAAGGAAAAAAGTAATTTTCGCACAGTTATTTATGAAAATAATGGAAAACTAGTAGAAACAAAAGGTGAAAGGTCACAAGTTTCATGTGAGGAGGAAAAAGAAGGAAAATAGAGGAAATTCAAGAAAAAATAGGCATCAATGATAAAAAGGATGCTGAGGATCAGTTCAGATATTTTGTCAACTGAGTCATTTTCAGTTCATTTTCATAATTACACTCAGAAAGGAGAAGAGCACCAACAGGAGAAATATATCACATATGTAAGTAAATAAAACGTAAGGAAAGTAAGGAAAAGGAAAGGAAAGGAAAAGGAAATAAAGAAAAAGGAAATGAGGGATCAAGCAACATCAACATGAATACTTGCAGGTAATATATTACGAGTATGATTTCCTAGCTAGTTTTGATATGCATGGTATGTGCATGTTGGTATTTGGTTCATTTGTTGTCGGTGGCAAGGTATTGACAGGTTTTAACAACATTTTTTAGCATTGCCTTGCCTTTTTTCGGATATCCATGGGATGGGAATGTTCTTAGGTTTGAGCTTTGGAATTTTTGGATGGTTTCAAAATCCAGGGAGGAGGTGGTCTCAAGAACATTCCCAAATGCCTAGGAATACCTTGAACGATTTTGACATGATATATATTAAATCTTGAGGGTGGGGTCTCGGTAAGGACCTACTAATCTGGTGTGGATTGCGGTAAATCCTACATACAAGGAGGCAAAAAATTCCTCAAGGATAGTGATGAGATTTAGAGGCATTCCAAGATTAGTTTGGTTTTTTTAATCTTCACACTGCTTTAGGTGTAATCATGGTATGGTGAGGGTGCAAGTGATTTTAACCTTTGGATTCTCTTGGTTATTTTTTTTGGATTGGTTTCTCAATCAGATCCCACATTCATGCTTGGAATATGTCATGGGGGTGACTAGCCTAAAGAAATATTTGGTTAAGCCATGTCTATGGTCGGGTGGTATGTGGAAGTCCCGAACCTAGTTGGCTCTTTCCTGTGTTTAATGAAAGCTAAGTTATCTTGTTTTTTTACTTGTTAATATGTGGCTTTAATGAACGATGTCTTATGGTTATTTATATGGTTAAATGTTGGTTATAAGAATTTTTATGTTAGTTTTTTATAGTCATGGTGCATTTCATGTTTTTACTTATAACTGAAAGAGTAATGGATTGAAGACCTACTTTATTTTAAGATAGCTAATGTGAGAGGTTGGTGATCATTCTTTTTAAGTTTCATATCAGTGTCCATTTTCTTATGCTCTGTCTTATATTCATGACCTGTAGGTTGTAGTGTTGGAAATTTTTTGACAGAATGTCAGTCCTAGTTAGGGATGGTTAGGCCTAGTTCTAGTGTCAGTTTCTAGCTTGCAATCATTTTCCTTGTCTAATTTATGAATCCTGAAAGTTAAAGCGATTTCTAGGCATAGGCCTAGCCCCAACTGCATAATCTAGCCTTAATATCCATAGTTGCTTGTAGGCTCCATTCACACTCATGAAGGCATCATGGGAGGCTCTAGGACCCACAGTCACACTGATGCCTTGTCAAGGTAGTGACTGGGGTGAAACTCATGGGAAATTAAAGTTCTCTAATGGGATGGACACCTGGAGGGATTGGGTTACTTCTGGAGGATCTTGTGTCCCCTGAAGGAAGTCAATAAGGTTTGTTTGTCGACTCCATTTCCTTAAGGTAACCTATTAGGTCGAGCCTTGTCATAATGGCCCCTCATCTCATGTTTACCCTTGGTTAGTAGGTGAAAGTGAGTAGATATCAGGGGAGGTTTCTGTTACAATTTAGAATGCATTCAAAGAGATATTTATAAGTAAAAACTTGTAAGAAAATATAAAAATCATATTTACTATATATTACCCATGATATATTTAAATTAAAATCGAATAATGCCTTTGATTCAACTCATCAATAAGGAAATGAAGGGTCTTAGGAAATGAAGCTTAGAAGATTGGACTAAATGAAACATCAATAATAAATAAACAATTTTGAAGCATCACATAGGGTCAATAGAAAAAGTTGATGATTAGTAATAATATATGAACATACGCCACCCATTAAACTAAATCACATGCAAATAAATTATTGGAAAATGAAATTATTGATATAAGAAACTGATCCGTAAATAGTTGTGGATATTTCACTGGAGATTTTGTCACAACATATGTCATAATATTATATTACAAATCTAAAAGTTTATATACTATTACAGTTTATTTAAGCTTCAAGATCTGTAGATTTAATTTTAATTAGGGCATGCATGCTAATGGAAATTATGTAGAAAAATAGAGAAGGACAAAATAATATCTCTCTCTCACACACACATAAGACAAAATATGCTCTTTAAAACCCAGCTGGAAGGTGAGGTTGCTTCGCTCTCTTTATCTATTTGGAAATATGGCTGCAGGTACAAAGAATTAAGGCATTGGACCGTGGGCTGCTGCAGTTCACAAATCCTACCTATGTGCTCTACCTCCTATCCCTATTGGATATCTTTTCTTAGTTACGGAACATAATTCTCTCGAAAGAATGTAATGTCTCTTCCTCCTAGTTTCCTGATTATAACACAACCCAATAGCCTACTAATGGTTCATTTTGACTACATCAACTCTTAAATAGAGTTACAATATAGACTATTTTAGAGTATTTTACATAAAAAAACACATGTATGGCCCCTTTAACATGAATAATGGGGGCTGACATGACATCCTTTCGAGCTATAGGTGTGAAAACAAGAAGGTCAAATTCTGAGTGGCATAAATTTTTCATACATACTCTGATTGATGCACTTCTTCGCCATTGAAAATATATTTGTGTATAGAATAGCATGAAAATGTGTGGCGCTAAAGTGGAAAATTATTACCCCCAAAAATTGTCATTTGATGCCTTAAAATTCTACCGAAAGGTTTTAGACCTCATTTTTCCAAACTCGATCCCGCCGTTAAAAATGGCCCCTTGAGATGATCCTTCCACCTTTTCGATGCCATATGCATTGAGATAGATGATGAAAAATATAATGATCCAATATGGATCATACCTCCATATTTTGGGAGGCTTTTGGTCCCTGAAATGAGGTGTGGAAATGTTTCCTCCACCTGAGTCTCTGGTGTACAATTTAGCTTTCCTTGGAATTTGTCCCTTAAACCTAATGTGACAAAGGTCATACTACCCCTATCTTGAATTTATGTACCTCTTCTACAAAATTGTATGTTCTGTCAACTCTTTTTGAGCAGCTGGTGTAAAATCCTCCACAAAAGGAAGGAATTGTTCCTCTTCTTGATCTAGCATGGAAGGTTTATAGAGTTTCAAATTATCTACATTTACAACTGAGTAAAACGGTGCATATATGGTGGTAAACTAAGCCGATAGGAATTATCACCCACCTTTTCCAGTAATTCACAGGTACCATACCTTAGATGCTTTAGTTTATTACCACGCCCATGCAACCTCTCCTTGTTCATCTGTAGCCATACTTTGTCTCCCACCTTGAATTATTTCTTTGTTTTGTGCCGATCATTACTGGCCTTATACTTCTCTTGTGACTTCTCTAACGTGTCATGCACCTGTATATGGATCTGCCTAATGTTCTCTATAAATTTTTTAGCCCTCAAAGAATCTCCTATAATATATTCCATGAATCCTCCTTATTTCCCATACGAAATATCCAAAGGTGAAGGTGGAAAATACCCAAAACAAATTCTCGAATGGGAACTTCCTTATAGAAGTGTGGACTAGTCTATTGTATGAATGTTATATATATACCATATTTTCATCCCTGGTCTTCGATGCTTCTGGTTTTAACCCCTCAGAAGCTACCCCAAATTATTGTTGACTACTTCTGTCTTACCATATGTTTTTGGATGGAATGTTTTATATCTCTTCAAATTTGTGTCCATCTTCTCCCACAATGTAGTGTAGAATGCACTAAGAAATATTGTATCCCTATATGAAATGATGCTGCTCGGTATCCCAAATTGCACCCAAACCTGTCTAAAGAACAATTTTGTGGTTTCTTTCTCGCTGTTGGTCTTTTTGCAGGGCATCAAAACAAATATATTGTTGAACCTTTCAACTACCATGAAAAGGTAGTCATGTCCCTTCTTGGTTGTTGGTAAACCTCCCACAAAGTCCATGGAAATTTTTTTCCAAGGATGATTAGGTACATTTAAGGGTTGATATAGACCTTGTTTCCTGTTACTAGGCTTGCTGGTACCACAAAGCATGCATCATGTTATGAAACTAGCTACCTACTATTGCATATTAGGCCAATACACATACCTTTTCAAGTTAGTCATGGTATTCCCTAAACAAAAGTGCATTGCAACCTTGCAGGTGTGATCCCCTCTAATCAATTGCAATCGTTCACCTTTCGAAACACATAGCTTATCTAGTCTATAGAGTAACTTGTCCTAGAGATGGTAGTAAATGGTGTTGTCACCATCGTGCACATGAATATGACTGCAACTGCTGATAGACCTCTTTGAAGTTCTCATCCTATGAGTTCTCCTCTCTCTATGCATCATGGGTGAATGGCCCCATGTGAATAAGAGTCACAAAAGCTATAATATTTGATGTGAGTGGCCTTGAAATCATGTCAAATAACTTGTTGGGGCTCCCATTCTTATACTTGATCACCAAATGAAAATGCTGTAAAAACCACATCCACTTGTAATGTCTGGTGTGTTTTATCTTACTCTGTGCTTGAAAGTACTATAACTATTGGTGATCTGTGTGGATTACTATCTCCATTCCCATCAGATAGTGCTTCCACTTCTTCAAATATTGAACCATGCCACAAAGCTCCTTGTCATAGGTAGGGTAGCTAAGAACCATCTGATGAAATACTTAGGAATGGTAGCCTATAGGCATTCCTCCCTACATCAAGACAACTCCCATAACATACTGACTCACATCTCTCTCCACTTCAAAGGTTCACTGTAGTTTTGTTAATTCTAGAACTGGTGCTTGGTTGATCTTCTTCTTGAGTTATTCAAAATACCTTTGCTGACCTTTTCCCCAATAGAAACACTTGCTAGTTGTTTTTATGGCATGGAGCAGTGCATCGACCACTCAAAATGAGGCTATGAATTTTCTTTGATACTTTGATGCCCCAATGAAACTCCTGACCTCGGGAACATTGGTTGGCATTGGCCATTTTATGATGGCCTCTAGCCAGGGAAAATTTTAAGGATGGAAATTTATCTTGAAGTTTAGAAACTTGGGCGAATCTCATAGTCCATGATATGAAATCTATAAAATGTTTGACAATATTTTTGTAAAAATATTCAAATTTCTAATAATTTTATATAGTTTCTATATAAATTTGGGCAATTTTTAAAGTGAAATAATTTTATACTATAAAATTTGGGCGAATAATTTTTAAATAAAATGGAAATTAGCGAATATTTTTTTTGGAAAAAGCATGGAAAATTAGCCCACCTGCGAATATTAGCCCCTAAAATTTTCCCTGCCTCTAGCTTGGAAGTACCTATATTTAGCTCTGCTCCATTGATCAAAAACCCCAGATACACCAAATACTACTATGAAAAATCACACTTATTGAGCTTTGCTAGAAATTGGTGCTTCTTCAATGTTTCCAACACTTGCGTCAAATGTGACATATGCTCCTCCAAGGTAGAACTATATACTAGTATACCATATAAATAGAAAATAAAAAATGAACCTATAAAATGGCACAATACATCATTCATTAATATCATAAATGTAGTTGATGCATTACATAGGCCAAATGGAATGCCTAACCACTGATACAAATCTTGTCTAGTTTTGAAGGCGGTTTTTCAGGCATTTTCTTCTTTGACTCAAACCTGGTGATATACAGACACCAAGTCCAGTTTGGTGAAGTATTTATCTTTCTACAACTGATCCAACAAATCATTTATCATGGGAAGGGGGCATTTGTTCTTGAGCATGATTTTGTTCAATGCCCTGTAATCTATACACATTTTCCAAGTCCTAGCATTCTTTGGCATAATGATGATGGGTGACCCACATGGTGATGTGATTGGTTGAATGGCATCCTGTTCCACCAGCTGCTGCAACTTTTTCTTCACCTCACATGCTTCTATAATATACTGCATTTAAATCCAAATATTTGGAAATGGGGAGTCTCGAAATAGCTGGTTCTCGTGCTCCACTTGTCTCTTAGGTGGTAACCATTTAGGCTCTCGGAACACATTCTTGTATTCCTATAACAACTCCTCCAATTTGTGTTTCTATTTTGTAGTACACCCTTCTAGGGATGCCTTGCCTCTTATTGACTCCTCTTCATACTGAATTTATATTAAAAACAATAAAACTTACTTCCTGTTGGAACTGATCAATTTCTTGGTTTGGTTGGAAGTTACCGATGATATTTTCAACTTGCCTTTTTGCATGTTGATGATGAAATATTTTCCATCCTTGACAAGCCAATATTGGTTTGATTTTCTCATGAATATTTCATCACACATGTACATGTATGGACTCCAAAACATGACTCCACATACAGCTAGGGGAACCACATCTAGGTATACTTCATCAATAAAATGAACATTGATAGAAAATCTAAATTTACATTATTTTGCTACCTTCAACTCTACTTCCTTATTTACTCATCCCAATGGATATGGGTTTGGATGATCAAAAACTTACAACCCCACCTTCTTTACTAACTCTCTTACAATGATATTCGTCTGTGATCCTAAGTCAAATAAAGCATCAATATTTGTCTTCTTAACCTA
Source organism: Pinus albicaulis (assembly GCA_034641835.2). Classification (NCBI taxonomy): domain Eukaryota; kingdom Viridiplantae; phylum Streptophyta; class Pinopsida; order Pinales; family Pinaceae; genus Pinus; species Pinus albicaulis. Next base: position 1,364,045,876 of record CM076570.1, read on the forward strand.
TATCTTTATATGGAATAGTCTGGTAATTTCTTTATGTTCCTCTTGCTCAACGTTACTCATATTCACCTCCTTATGAATTGACGTACAAATGATACTCTCATACACGTCCGAGTTTCTTTCAACATGGTTTTTCAAATCTATGGACATGATATTCTTATTCTTGTTATGTTTCTTCTTGTTCTTGGGGTTTAGGTCTAGAAGCAACTTCCAACACTTCTCCTCAATATGGCCATCAATATTGCAGTGGTTGCAGTGGCTGCTAGGATATTTAAGTGGGTACATTATGCTTGTCATATTTTTATCTCCCCCCCCCCCTTTTTTCTTCTTCCCCTACTTATAAATATCATATTTCTCCTTACTATTTGAACTTGATTGTGCTCTCATTAGGCCTATGTTTTCCAGATATTGTGCCTTTGCACAAGCCTCACCCATATATTTAGGCTTCAACAACATCACATGCTCACATAAATGGTGGTGTAGACCCCCCAAATACTTAAGGATTAAATTTGGGTTATTTGGAGAGATACCCAACATTATAGCCATCTTTTTGAATTCTATGTTTTACTCTAGCACGCTTTGGCCTGAATTTTGTCTGAATTAATGCCACCAGATCCAATGGTCCTCCACATACCCAATTCGATACAACTGTGACTTAATGAGGGACTTGAAAACCTCCCACTTAGTCACTGGAGGTTCTCCCTCAAACCTCATTGTTTCAATGTGGCTCTACCACCAAGTTAGTGCATGGACCTTTAATATCTAATGGACACTGAAATAAAATTCTTGTTGCTGCAACTAGTGGTTTAGCTTTAGAGTGTCAATCTCACAGTGGTATGACTTGATATCAAAAATTTCTTTCGTTTTAAATAGGGGTTATGATTTTTTCCTGAAACTTGAATTGGGTTGATCATTTTTGGGTCCCTTCCTCGAATGATTCTTCATTTATCCCTGATATTTTGATTCTTGTCTTGATTTTTCCATTGCATTCAAACCCCATTCTTCTCCAAATATCCCTAGCTTTCTAATCAAGGACACCATGATGAGGCTTACATTGTAGTTGATATTTGTGACTTTTTTTTCCAACCGCATAAACCTAACCTCTACAGGATCATGAGGTTCGTTGACAGATTCATTGGCTATAATTAGGGTTTTATGATTTTTGGCCTCATCATTCTCGATCCCTAAAACCTCCACAAAATACCCAAATAAACTTGTTTTGATACCAAGTGATCTGTAAAATTCCATGTATATTCCAATGGATAGCTCGTCACAATATATATGTTAATATTATATTAGAAATATGAAAATTTATGCATTATTACAGTTTATTTAGTCTTCAAGCTTTGTAGATTTAATTGTAATTAGTTCATGCATGCGAATGGAAATTATGCATAAAAACATAGAACTAAAAAATAATCTCATGCACACATAAGACACAAAATATTATTTGGGAAACCCTTTCGGGAGAAAACCCTGCTGGAAGGCAAGGTCACTTTTCTGTCTTTCTTTGTCTCGAAATATGGTTGTGAGTACAAACAAGTAAAGCCTATGGCTCGTGGGATTCTACATTGAACAAATCCTTCATGTGTGTTATACCTCCTATCACGCTTGGCCATCTTTGGTCATCTATGGAACAAAATGCTTTTGAAATAATGGAATTCCTCTTCCTCGTAGTGGCTCGGTTGTCACACAACTCCATAGCCTACTAGTGGTTAATTTTGACCACACCAAATCTTAAATAGAGTTACAATACTCTTATAAAGTATTTTACATCAAAAACATGTGGCTAACACATTTTCTGTTGATAATGGGGGCTGATACAATATCCTACCAAACTATAGGTGTGAAAACAGGAAGGTCAACTTATAAGTAACATAACTTTTTCATACAAACTCTCAATAATGAGCGTCTTGCATTGTTGGCAAGATATTTGTTTAGAATAGCATGAAAAGGTGTGGATATATAGTGAAAAAATTTTACCCCCCAAAAAAATCGTTTTATGCCTCAAAACACTCCTGAAATGTTTTAGACCCTATTTTTCCAAATTGAGTCTCACAGTTAAAAATGGCCCCGTGAGCTAATTCCTCCACTTTTTCCACTCAAAATGGATCGATATGGATGATAAAAAATACAATTATCCAATCTCAATCAACAATATTGGATTCAAACATAGTTAACACACCTTCCTCATGAAAAGTAAGCAATATCCTTAAGACTAGAGTTATTAAAGGATGTTACTCATCCCCACGTGGTATCCTAATGTGATGTATCCTTTCATTATATCAAGACCTCCTAGATAGTGAACTAGTGGAAATGATGCTCTCTTTGTGAAGGATAACCTCAAGTTGCAACAAAAGGGAACCTTTTTATTTTGTTTAGGAAGGATAATTTTAAAAGGACAATTATATATGACCACTTTATTTAAATGGGAGGCATGAAGGGTGGGATTAATCTCATAGTAGCTCAAACGTTATTATTTGTAAAACATTGTCCAAATATTTTTCATGACCTTATAAGGATCATAAAACTTTGGACCAATCATCTAGTAGTGTTTTTTTTAGGGAGTTCTAATTCTCAGGTTATATATCAAGGAACACTTGATATTATTTATCAAAATGGAATAGAGAGAAATGATAATAATCATTGAAATTAATTCAATTTGTATTGCTAACAAAATTATGTTTGCGAGTGCAAAGAATATTCACCCAAGTTATGAGGGTTTTATGGACCTCTTGTGCTTAGACAATCCTTGTAAGTCATATAGTATTGAGGAGATATTTTGGCCATAGAAAACCTAAAATTGGGTTGTATATTAGTGAAGCCATTAGTAATGTGTTTTCCTTAAGTAATTTTTTTCTTAAGGTCTTGGAACATTTGAATTTTTTGCCTACTCGTGAATCCATTAGTAATGTAATTTCTTAAGGTCTTGGTACATTTGAATTTTGGGCCTACGACTGAAGAAAATGTAGGTTCGATTTTTGAAAATAAATCTTGTATATTAGAATGTACCTTAGTAATCATTGGTACAAATTAGGTAGATTATTTGTCACCAACGTGAATAGTCACTGAAGTATAATGATTAGGAACTTTTCCTTAACCTTGTAAAGGTTAAAAGGAAGCCTTAGTAATGCGTTTTTTCTTAGTTTTATAGGGGAATATCTTCGGAATTTTTTGAAGGAAAATTTAGTAAATATTTGATTATTTCTTAAAATTTATTTTTATATGTTACAATGTGTATCACATAAAAATAATCTTCAGATGGTATAATGCATATCATATGAAGACAAATTTTTGGGATATACAAAAGGATGGCAAGAGAAATTTCGAGACAATATTTTTTTTTTTTTAAAATTCACACATGTCACACGAAAAACAATTTCACGTTGTGAGATATTACTTTATAAAAATTTATAGTGTAATATCTGCTAAAAAAGAACTTGATGCGATGTAGTAAAGGAAGGGAAGTTCCCATTTATGACTAGCATTTCTTTTTTGTGTGACACAATGTATTATACCATACAAAGTTATGTTGCAATATGCTTCAAAGAAACAAGTTTGTTGGTCACACGATAAAGAAGAAGAAGAAAAACTTATATTTGAAGTGATAAAGGAGCACAATTTTTGTTTATCGGGAGATGCAAAACTTTACAACGTGGGATATGTCACACCCTCAAATTCTATGGTGTAACATGTCACATAATTAAAAATTTTGTGGAATGTGATAATGTACATCACAAGAATTTTTATTTTTTTGAGGCAACACATCACGTTGATAAAAATTTTCAAGTATGTGATAACCCATATCATATCCAAAATCGTTAGATGTGGTGAAGTCCGTGGTCATATTTCTAGGCATAGGTGACCATTTGACTATTGACATATGTGGTGGTAGTTAGGATCAATTTCATTATAGATGTGATGACATCATCATGTAAAGAAGGTCAACATATTTAAAAGCCTATATCATTGTAACTTAAATTTTGGAATTGAGAATGATTATAGTTGTTAGAAATCTATCAAACAAGATAAGTCCATGAGATGAAAAGAAAAAATAAAATTCTCTTAAAATAATGGTTATTAAGTGGAAAAATTGAGTATCTCACTAGAATAATAATGTTTATGTGCCCAATGTAAGTATGTTGCACTATATAAAAAACCGTCCCTAAAATAATATTTTATGATACTTTAAGTAGGTTGTCAATAAAAATGGAATTACCATCATATCGTAGCTAATCATCTTTACTCGCATTGTTGGTATTTTAAAGAGACTTTTCTTTATTTTTTATTTTTTTGACACTTGGATTATAGGTATCTCTACTATATATGTGGCTTCATTCAATAGTTTAAGGTATTGTAGGTGATCATCTACCTTTGGAAACATAATTTAGTTCATCCAACTATTCTTGTATCTTAATTGTTGTTATGTATAGATATCCAATATGATAGAATTTGCTAACAACATATAGGAAATATGTGAAATTTTAACTTTATCATGTGCAAGAACCTTGGTTACTATATACAATTAACATAGTTGACACTAAAAATGGTGGTGGAATCTTCAAAGTGAATATAATAAATTTTGGATCCTAGTGGTGTCTTTAATTGGAACTACATATTCTACAACATTTTGAATCATTTCACATTGGAAGCCTCATTATTCATATAATTTCTAACCCTTTGAGGTGAAAACAATTATAGATATGAAGTCCCTTCTCTTGTGAGAAAGGGTATTGTGACCCACTAGGGGCCTTCTATGTTACAAGAAAAACACCACCATATCATATTTATATCAAAATACATCACTCATGTCCTGTGCATCCTTCACTGTATCAATAAATTCATTATAACATATTATCATTACATATGAATAAATTCATTGATAATATACTAGTAATAGCTATCGAAAAATCCATTGATAATGTTGTATCTTTGAAGCCAGTTCTAGTCTCAAGAACTCTGCCAAAGAATCTAAGTGGGGGATTTAATTTAATAGATGAAAAATGATTAAAACCATTCAGACTCAGAAAATATAAAGGCTTCAAATAGTTTTCAAAGAGCTCATCATCAATTCTAAAAACATATATTTTTTTAATTGATTGTGATAGATGAAAGAAGAAGATATTTGATTATTAAACATTCATCATGAATACTTAATTTATCATATATAGTAGAAATGTATAGAGAAATTTCTATATCCAACACATATATATTCAAGAGATGACATAAGGAAACAATTTAATGATGCAAAGGTACTAATTTAAATAACATGTTCAATTATATATTCTTATTAATGATTATAACTTTGCAGTGGGTTATCAAGGAAGTCAATCATTAGCTTAGACTTACCCTAAATCCCATTTTACCTTGAACATAAGATTAAAAGTATAAATGATTATACTAGAAAAATTCACATGAATACAAATGCTGCTAAAACTGAAGTCAGAAGCTTCTGGTTATCTTCGAATTTTCCAGAAAAGTAAAATGATGTCTCTTGGTTCTCTCAAAGGATCAACCCCTCTTACTTCAAATTTAAATTTATATATAGAATGTAATTCAAAAATTTCTATCTTATTACAGTCTTTTACAAAAATAAATTTGTATCCAAAATAATTTAGATATTTCCAATCAATACAACTCAAAATAGAATATTTGGAGCTGACTATGTGGAAAAAACACACTATTCAAGGATGTTGTTTGTAACTAGTACCTTTAAATATGAATTTGTTGATTCTAGTTATTCTTCTCCTGTATTTTCTATAATGCCACCTGAAAATCTGCTTTCAGTTTACTCCATAAGTTTGAGGAACTTATCCCATTTCTCATCATCTAGACATGAAAACTTGATTACCCTCTTGTAAGATTCATCCACCTCTTTTTATTTTTGAAATGTTGTCTTAGTGATAAAAGGATGATGAACCTCATGAGAAATAAATAAACCATTTTCTAAACCTTCAAGAAATTTTTTTCCACCAATAATTCCTTTTACCTTAGCAAACTTTAATTTATCTTTTGCTATGTCGTGTAACTTGTACAAGTAATTTTCCTATGGGATCAATTGGCCATGAGAATCTCTTAAGGTGGAAGTCCTTTATTCTAAATGATAGAAAAAATTCTATGGAAATTCTTTATTTGAGTTTCCAAGTTTTGACTTTTTTTTTTCCAGGTGTAATATCAAATTTCTTTTTGTCAACACCTTTCTGACTTCTAGGACTACATCTGTCATGTATTCAATCCCCATGTCTTCAAACTCATATTTAGTTTTTTAGTTCAGCACTTTGATGATCCTTGTTGGCTCTCTAGGTTTGGGGTCCAGTTCTTCTTTGATATCTACTATGGTTGATTTTATTTTGTGCACCAACTGTTATTATTCAAAAATTATCTGAATAGATGTCCACAAGTTTGAAATTAGAGAACTGATATCAATCCATATTTTCTATTTGGAGTTTGATAATGTCTGTGCACTAGTTGATTCATCCATATATTTTTCAAGTTTCTTAGCAATCTTGAAGTTAATCTATACTTCTGAGATGTATGCAACATCTAAACTAAGTTTATTGTCTTCCATTATTTGCAGCAATGCCTTTATTTTCTCGATTTCAACATTCCTTAATAAATATCTCCCATAGATTTTTACAATTTTCCAGTGGCTTCTTGACAGGTTGATTCTATTTGTACTGTAGAAACTCATGCACAATTTTTTTTTCTCTCTTTCAAGGATTTTTCCATATCCGCTTCCATATTTTTAATCTAAATGTTCAGCTCAACAATCATACACAACGTCTTTTCCTTCTCTTTCTATAATTTTCCCACTTCCTGAACTTGAGGATGTTTTGTTATTGGTAATTCTAGTTACCTTCTTAATGCTTGAATATTTGCATTCATGGTCTTAATAGTTTCTTCAAAAGCTTCAATATCACTCGGATCTAGCCCTAATACTATTACTAGATCTTCTAAACCCTTATACCTTTGTATCTTTAGCTAATGAGGACATCTTTTCTAGTTTAAGATGAGAATGAATATTATTTAGAGAAGCTTGCAACTTTGAAGCTTCCATGGAAGAACGTGTTAGAGAAGAATATATCATCTCTCATGTTTGTTTGTGTAGATAAATTTCATCTATGGGATGAATTTTCTTTGCATAAAAATAAAATAATAAATTTTTGTAATCCTCTGCACGGAACTTGAACATTTGGCTCATGAAATGCCAATTGGAATTGTCCTCTGTTAGGATCTAATGCATACAAAAATATGGTTTGTGTAGTGGAAGATTGTTTCCAAAAATCAGAATAGGTGGTAGTTTTTAGTACTCCATTCTTCTTCTTCATTTCTTTGAATATAGAAAAAATATTTTTCTCAACTGAAGAAGCGGAACCAGGTGAATTACGAGTTGTTTCTTCAATTTGTGGCAAATAGAATACATGCTCGCTTGATAACAGGATTATAGTAGATACCTCTGGATTTTTTGCCTTTGATGATTCTTCATATGTATTCATTGTCTTTCTCGTTTTCAAAACATATAAGGAGGGATACTCTCACTTAGTGTCTTTAACTATTTTTCTTTCAATATTGGAGTCTCTAAGGCTGTTTAACTAGAAATTTTCTCTTTAACTTCTTGCAAAATATTCTCCTCTCATACTTCCTCATTTGGATATTGTTCAATTTCTGGTTTTGATATATGAGTATAGGGAACCAACTTCTGTTCAATTCTGATGGAAATAATTACTCCCAAAGGGTTATAAGGCTAGGTGAAACTTAATTTGAATTTCATTTATCTCAATAAACTCACAACCTCCTTGTCTGCTGCTCTAGTGTTTTTCTCTGAATGGATCAGTTTGAGATTTTAACTTAAATTGGGTTTTTTTTCTGCCTAGATACAAATGAATTTCATCCATATTCATCCTTTGAATTGTGAACTCTAGACCAAAAATCCTCATGGGAAAAAAAAACTGGAAGTTTATATGGTGGCAACTCACAACCATAAACTTTGATTTTTGTAAAACTCTAATAAAGGTACGAGTCTCCCACCTTTCACTGTTCATTAAGATGTAAAATTATTTTAATTTCTATAGATATCATTTTGATTTCATCATTGCTAAGGAGACACAATGAAAAATATAAAAAATGATCGACAAAATCACTAAAAGAATAATCTTCTGAATTTCTTCGGACCAATGAAGTTGAGTGGATGACATACTCTAGCCTTCCCTCCGCACCAAGATTTTGAGGTGGTATTTGGAATATTTCAAACTGATGAAATATAAATAAATAAAACAGTTCTCACTAATGCTTGAAAGATCCCTGTGCACTGAATTTTAGAAACTTTTTACAGATGATATATGAGATAAACATACTAAATTTGAAAAGGAAAGGGGATCTTTTACTACATGAAAATACTAACAAAAACCCTAAAATAACTTCATCAACCCATTGACCACTTTGATAACCTGAGAGACATAAACCATAGAAATAACCTATCTAGAAATTTCTGGAAAATTTGTTGAAGAATATGGAGGATTGGTTTGAGGAAATTCTAAATCTTCAGGAAAAAATGACTCAAAAATACTAGCTCGTTTTTGAAAAGTGAGCTTCCGGTAAATTTCCATCTAGGAATCCACTGAAAATGGGTGAAGGGAACTTTGAGCATTTATTTGCTTAGCCTGGAAAATGGATAATAGGTTATAGAAAAAAAATCATTATTTTGGGAAACTATGGCTCTTTGAATTGGTAGGTAATGACTTTCACACCATTTAATGATTCAGAGAAATGATGAGTTTGGTGGAAAATGAATTGGGGTAATGGACTCCTAGAAACTGAATTAATCACTAGCATATTCAAACTTATGAAATACAAAACTATATAGCTCATATAGGTCAAATTCACACTTGGCTTCTATAATTTTAAACTGGGTGTCTAGGAGGGAAAAATCATGTAGATTAGGCATGGGGAAGCAATCAGATTTCAACAAAAATCTTGGATTTACTCTCTAGCCATGTCGAAAATAGAAAAAGAAGAAGAAATTAAAGTACCCAGTGATACGTTGAATGATATAAGTGGTTGACTGTATAATTTGATAGCTTATTGTCTCTGAGTAATCCTGTAGATGTTCTTGAGTTATATGAATTATAAGGAAATGGTGTTTAATTGTGTTTACTACGGTGAGGTTTCAAATAACTGTTATCGGATTTAAGACTTGGCCCGTTAATAACGGCTATCGGGACATTAGTGGGAGGAATCTATTAATTTAACAGTTGGGTCGTTAAATTAGCGGTAGAATGTAGTGAAGGTTTATTTGGAAAAATTGGTGGCAGAGGGACAAAATGGCAAGAGTGATAGTAGACACGGAAGTGGCTCGCGGTCTGGGGGTGTAGTGGTTAGCGGTTTATGAGAGGGGGTGTCATGCACTTCATGTGCACCTGACACGTAACCTTCAACTTTTTAAACAAAACAACTTTGCGTAGCCCCTTACCCCCTTGTTAAACATTGGGAGTGTGGTGGGTCCCGCAATTCATTTCTATGCATTGATATCAGTTGGAAAGATCACGACCCTTGAAACTTGTGCACACGATAACGTCGACAATAATTTATTAAAATATTCACGAAGTTAAAAATTATTTTCGCCAAAATTAAATCGAAATTTATAAAATATGCCCAACTTATTACAAAGTGCTATTTTTATTTTTAAAAATATACAATTTATAAAATACATTTCATGATTAAAATAGTTACAATATATAATATACTAGTGAAGCCATATAAATTAAATGACATTTAACACTAATATGAAGCAGCGCATGATAAGCACCAAACACTTACTTCGTGATATATCTCATGTTGCTAAAATTTAAAATATTATAAAATTTGACTAAACTATAACTTATTTTAAATTATTATTGTGATTATTATTAATTATAAATTTATTTTGCATATAAGTTAAACATATACACATTTAAAAAAAATTGTAACATTCTTAACTATGGAGACTCACCCACCATGAAGATTCTTAATTTGTAAATAGGATTTGTTACAATACCATGGAAAAATACCATGGTTTATTGATACCACATGCCCAAAAAAACACAACTCATTTACTATGGCACTTGTCAATCTTCCATTTTATTTAATTAATGAATTGAATTCAGAAGGCAAAAAAGACATAATTGCTTTGGAAATAAATCTCAACCTTGGATTTGTTCATACTGCCAAGAATATTCTAGAATATTTAGTGGAGATTAAATCCCTACCATCCACCTAATAATTATTAATAACTATTATAGCCATATATATTTAGGGCATGATCTAACTTATAGATGAAATGGTATTTTTTAGGTATCTAATGATACAATTTCAAGAAAGGTTGTGATTTTTTTATATATATTTAAAATACATTTTTGAATTCATAAATGGATTCAACACTCTAAAAAATTGGCATACTCTAAATTTTACAAATTAAACAACTTAAACTCGCGTTTAAACAGCTTGAGCTTGTTTTCCATATATGTAAGGAAACATGTTAATTTCCTAAGATGTAAAGGAATCTTTTAGGAGTGAAAGTATATCAACTTATGGACTACAATGGGTTAATTCTAGATGGCGTGGTTTTACATGAATTGTAGTGATGAGGAGCCAGTGATGGTGGTCCAGTTTCATAAATCAGTTACTATAGGTTTAACCACCATTTTAAAAACGTTAAACACATACATACACACACACACATTCTCAAAGAATCACGAAAAGAGATTATTAATCATGGAGATCTATTCACACTAGATTCGTAAACTATAAATAGATTCTCTTGTAATTCCACGGGCCAATACCATGGGGTTTCAATACATGCTCAAAAGTCCATAACTTATTTACTTTATTTGATAGTTGTTCATATGAAATATTTTTTAATTAATCAATTTAATTAAAAAAAAAAAAAAAATAACAATATAATAAATTTAATTAAAAAGACAAAAAGAGCATATTCTAAATCTTAACATTTGATTTTTGTATACTATTATCAACATTTTAGGATATTTTGTGGATATTATATATCCACTATCCACATGATAATTATACATAGTTAAATGAAAGTTTTGAAAGCCCTATTTCAAAATAAACACCTCAATAATTAAATTAGTATTATGTAAACGCTATTCCAAAATAAACATACCTACTATCAACGTAAATAGTACTAATTAAACATAGACATTGTATATCTACATATAAAGATAATTTAAATACATTAACTTATTCAAAATATTATCATTATTTATTAGTTAAGATTTGGAGAAGTCATTTTGACATTGAAATTGTAGATATTCCCTATCTTAGCAGCCATGTCACTCGAAAATTGTGTTTCCATTGGTATGTAATTTGTTATCTTAAATTGTTTTGCTAGTCATATATAATGTGTTTTCCATTATTCTCTTCTCTTCTTTTTTATATTAAAATGTTGTATAACATTTAAGAAATATAGTGAAATTTTAATTAAAATATATATATTTTTAAACGTAACATAATTCCAAATGAAATAAAAACCAGCACTACCACATTTACTACTGTAATTGATATATGTCGATAGGCATATTTTAAACACATCTACAACCACAATTACCAATGTGGCTGATATATGTTGATAGGCATTTATCCACAACCCACCACAATAATAACCATTAGGTGTATTTTGTTAAAAGCTCATTATTTCTCATTATTAATAGCTATATAAATAATAATAGCCATATTATTTTTAATTTATATAATTATACTTATTATATTAATATTATTTTGTATATTAATATAATATTAATTATTACATAAATTTTTTCTAATATATTAATAGTTTATAATTAATACTTTAATATAATTCACATATAACATATTAAGAACATTATATTAATATTATTAATTAACTATATATTAAACTGAAATATATTATATTATTACTTGAAAATAAAAATAACATTTTAATATAATAATATTATATAATAAAATATCAATATAATAATATATATTTAAAATAATATAATATAATACTAATATAATAATATATAATAAAAAATTTAAACCCTAGGATTTAGTATTAAAGACTCTAGACTTTGGAACTTCATATATTAAACTCTAAGGTTTATTAATTTATGGGTTTATTAATCACTTTTGTTTTAAATATTGATCCCAAAATATTAATAACCCTAAGAATTAATATTTTAAACCCAACAAATTAATTTATTATTATAAATTAATATTACTAATTAAATATAGGCATTAGTAATATTAATTAATACTAAGATCTTGAGACCATAGAAACAAGATTTTCAAGAATCAAACTTAGACTCTTTCTCCTCTCTTAAGGTTCGATAGACTACATTGATCTTAGCGGACGATAACCACCACCACCACCACCATCAGTTAATATTCTTATTTTTATTCTTAATTAAATTTAATATCATTATTAATTAATAAATATTATTAATAATTGATTAATAATATTCATTAATAATTATTAAATAATCAACACTAATTTCATAATAATAATAATAATAATTATAATTTATTAAAAAAATATAAATATTGTTTTTTTTATAATTTATGTTATTTAGTGTTAACAATAATATCATTAATTTAATAATAATTCATTATTAATAATTAATTAATTAACTATTATTCAATAATAATAACAATTAATCAAATAATAATAATTCATTCATTCATTTTTCATTATTAATTAATTAGTTAATTATCAATAATTAATTCATTATTTATTGTTATTATTATTATTATTATTATTTTAAAAATATGAAATATATATATTTTTTATTTATATTAATTATTGTTTTTTTTTTTTTGTAAATTGGGAAGTTCTATTCACATTAAGTATAAAAACACAGTATAGAAAACAGCCTGAGGCGTTGGAGACCAGAGTCAAACAAGATCGCTGTGTTGAGCCCACACTCAGGGACGGAGATACAAGGGAGAATTGTTGAGTGGGGGAGACAGAAAAAAATAGTATAACTGCAATAGACCGAAGCATTCATGGAACTAGAAAAAAGATCTTTTGATCTCGAGAGCTGAGTGAGCCTCACACAAAAAGAAGACATAAAAAACCAAGAGAAGCAGAGAAATTTAGGGGCTCGATGGGGGCTGCACGTCCTCTTCGTAATTGAGATAATCCTCCACGCTCATTGGGTGATCTAGGGTTCCTTCCTCCAGGTCGAGGAGATTGCGATGGGACGAACTAGCCTCCTGCGGGTTAGCCTTTGCCTAAGCTTCTTCCTTGATTATGGGCTTCTACTGGTACTGCTTGATCGAGCTGCGTTTCAGCAAATCGTAGTGAGGGGAGGTGATGTCGACAAAGCGAAGGAGGTGAACCGCCCTCACATAAGCTTCGAATTTGTCAGACAGTGCATCCATTTTCTTTTCCAGCTTTTTGTTAACATTACTTTGCTCTTAGATCGCAATGGCCAATAATGTTTTGGTGTGCCAGTGCAGATCAATGGCACGGCTGTACAGATTTTCTCGGCTCCTTGTGAGAGCGATGTCAGGAATCCATTGGAAGGTGTTGTCAACCATTTCTGAGGGGGTGGACCTCCACCTCCAAGCCAGACAAAAGCTCCTACACTGGCTCCAGAGCGCACTCTGCAAAGATGCGAGCAACATTACGAGTAGAGGTCTCCACCCTCGTGACTGGATGATGGGAAGGATTCTCCTACTAAGAATGGTGACCGCGGTGAGGCTGGGGAGGAGGGTGGCAGCGATGGGGGGCCATGGGAGGCTTCCTGCACAGAGAAGTGGAGGGTGGTGGTAGGAGTAGGAAGATATAACTACAGCGCGAGGAGAGAGGAGAGCCCAACAGTGGAAAGCAATGAGGGATGAAGGCTACGTGAGGGGGATTTAAGGTGACTAGTCGAGGAGAAGGGGGCACATAGGAACAGTTGTATCGCATGCAGGCAAGGGTGTTGGAAGCTGGCCTGGAGTAATGGCCTTGTGTGGAGATGTATCAGGGTAAGCAAACCAAGGGCAAACCACCATATCGATCAATCGTGAGAAGGAATGCAGTGTACCAGGTCATCATGATTGATAGGTGAAGGTGGTACTGACAAGACCAAGGCCCTTTGAAGATCATTTTTGTTAATGTTGGTGCAAGCAGTTTTTACCGTTTGAGAATCAATTGAGTTCCAAGCTTGAGAAACAAGTCTTTTCTAGGTCTTGACCCCTTAGTTGGCAAGGAAATCCGCCAACATATTAGCATCCCTCCTGACTACCGTGAAGGAAACCCCTCTTGCCTCCACTATACTAGCTTTGATTTTATGAAGGATTTTATTGATGCGCCAGCAGTTAGAAACCTGTCCGACTCTGCGCCCTTGCTGAAGCTTCTTACAATCTTGGGTAGCAACGTTGGAGTCACCCTCTACTAGAAGGTTCTAGTAGTTGTTGTGCCTGGAAATTGTTAGTCTGTGAGCCAGCGCGTGGAGCTCTGCCACATTGTTAGTGGTGTGCCCAAGATTTCCATAGTAAATCCAGAGGGTAGAACCCTAAGAGTTATAAAAGACACCTCCGAAACTGGGCATACCTGGGTTGTTCTTGGATGCTCCATCATAATTGATCTTGGTGAAATTATGATCGAGAAGTTGCCAAATGGACAAAGGAAGGGAGGGGTAAGGGACTGTAGGGGAAGGGGTGCCAGATGAGGAGGGAAGGTTGAGAAGGGATAAGATTCTGCGATCATCCACCGAGGGAGGGTGAGAAGGGTTCGAGAGGTTGGCAGTGGAGGTAGATTCACACAGAGTGCATTTGATTCTATGGAGAAATTGTTCTTCCTTTGAGGCCTTGCTTTTGAAAATACGGGAGTTCCTTTCCTTCCATAGGGTCCAACAAATGATGCATGGGAGAAGGTTCCATGCTAAATTGATGAGGGGCTGGTTAGAGAAGGCAGGGTGCCAATTCTCCAGAGAGGAGAGAATGGAATCATGAATGCGATCAGAAGCTTTGAAGACATAAAGGAATGAGGACCAAATGTTGGAAGCAAAAGGACAAGTGTTGAGGATGTTGTTGGTCGTTTCTAAGTTAGAGTGACACAGCGTGCACTCGAAGGGTCCTATGAAGCATTTCTTCAAAAGATTGTCCCATGTTAGAATTTTCCTGTGCATGAATAACCATAGAAAGAGTGTCATTTTCGGCCAATGGTTCCTGCTCCAGAGTCTCTTCCACTTGCGGTTGTGTAGATTTGGGGTGGGACTATCCAGGATGTTGTAAGCTTCTTTGATATTGAATCTCCGTGCTGCATTGGAGCCCCACCGCAGAATGTCTAGTCCTTATTCCTTTTGGATTTTCCTATTGTTTCGTTCCTCTACAATAATGTTCATCGGCTTGTGGAAAGGGATTGGGACAATGTCTTTGATTTCCACCCATTCCCTCCACTCGGAGATTTCCGTGAATTTCTAGTAGTCTTTGACCTTGAGTTTATTTTGAGATTCCAGCTGCCTTCTACCTAGCATATAAATCTCCGAGTCAAGTTTAGGAAATTTCTCCCAAGCATCCTCCCAGAACAGGGCATTCTCACCATTACATATCTCCCAGAAGCTGTGATTTTGAATGAGTGATTTGTTTTCCCACACCTGATTCCAAATAGGATAGCCTCTGAGATTACCTGAGAGCCTGATGAGAGAGTCCCAGGGGTGCATGGGGGCATATTTGGCTTTCCAAAGCATGGTACAAGGGGTGGAAGGATTAGTGAGCCAGCGCCACCAAGTCTTGGCTCCCAAAGCATTGCCCAGGATGCCTGGATCTTGAAGTCCAAGACCACCCTCTTTCTTGGGCGAGAAAACTTTGTCCCAAGCCACCAAGGCCCATTTTCCATTGCTGGCTTTCCATTTCCAGAGGAAATTCCTTTGTATGGCTTTGATCAGGTTCGAAATGGAACGAGGAGTAGCAATGGCAGAGAGCTGGAATAGGGGCATGGCTTGAAGAACAGAGTGGACAAGGAATAATATACCCGCGAAATTGAGGGAGAAAAAGGTCCAATTGGAGATGTTTTTCTTGAGCTTGGAAATAAGGGGTTCCCAGATCGAGCAGGCTAGAGGTTTGTCCGTCAAGGGAATGCCCAGGTATTTTGAGGGGAAGCTGCTTTTCTGGAATCCCAAGATTCTGGTGATGTGGCTCTAAATGGAAATGGGAGTGTTGAGAAAGAATATTTTAGACTTGGAATCGTTGACAGAGGATCCAAAGGCTAAAGCGAAGTCATCGAGAATTTTGCGAAAATCATGGGCTTCCTTGGTACTGGGGCTTCCCATGAAGAGTGTATCGTCCACAAACTGCTGGTGGGAGATGGGAGGGAGGGGGGGGTAAAGGTTGAGGCCAGAGATAAGATTGTTGGAGGAGGCCGTAGAGATGGTCCTACCCAGAACCTTAGCCATGATGACAAAGAGGAATGGAAAGAGAGGGTCTCCTTGTCTGATGCCTCATGTAGGGTTGATGACAGAGGTGGGGGAACCATTGAGGAGAATGGAGAAAAAAGCCCCTGAGACCAAGGCCATGATCCATTTGATGAAGTTAGAGCTGAAACCTAAGGTTTCCAACATATGTCTGATGTAATTCCAATTAATCTTATCGAAAACTTTGGACATTTCGAGTTGAATCAACATACCCTGTTTGCCTTGGTCTTTGAGGGAATGGATGACTTCCTGAGAGAGAACTATGTTGTCCAAGCTTTGCTATCCTTCAACATAACTAGTTTGATTGGTTGAGATGAGGAGAGGTAAGAGGGGTTTGATGTGGTTGGCGAGAACCTTGGAGATAATCTTGTAAATTACATTACATAGAGCAATGGGGTTGAAGTGATTAAGAGAGTGCGCCCTGTCATATTTGGGAATGAGCGCCAGAAAAGTGGCGTTGAGGGAAGGAAAGATGGATTTCTTCATCCTTGATTCCTCCACAATGTCATAGACATCCTCCTTAATAAGATTCCAGCAAGATTTGTAGAAGTCGATAGTGAAGTCGTCACGCCCCGGGGCCTTGCCATTGGGCATTGACTGGATAGAAGCTTCCAATTAATCCATGGATTTTTTTTTTTTAAAGCATTTGATTATGTTCTCTGGTTAAGAGGGAGGGGATATTTTTGGTGATCTTCTTGATGTGCTCCTCGTTGTGCTGATTTCTTTCTTTCAGGATGCTCGAGAAGTGCTGGTGCAGTTCTTTCTCAATTTCATGATGTGTATTAAGCATGAGACCCTGCTTATTTTTGAGGTTGAGAATTATGTTTTTCTTTCGATGCTGGATCATTGATTTTTGGAATAATTTTGTGTTTTTTTTCCCCATCTTTAAGCCAGCTGATCTTGGATTTATGCCTCCATAGGGTTTCTTCTTGAGAGGCCCATTCTTCCCATTGTTTTTGAAGTTTTGTTTCTACTTGTTTGATTTCCTCTATCATTCCATTATGAATGATACTTTGTTGAAGTGCTCTCATTTTTAATTCGATCATTTTTTTCTCCATTGTGATATCTCCGAAGGCTTTCTGGTTCCATTTTTTTAATTCTTGTTTGATGATTTTTAGTCTTTTTTGGAAGCCTTGCATCTTGCTGCCATGCTGAGGAAGTGATATGGACCACCATTCCTTGATTCTTTCTCAGAAATATGGGTGGGAGAGCCAGAACGCTTCAAACTTGAAGGGTGAATTGTTCGGTCTTTCAGAGATTTTGATGGTCAAAACAATCAGCCAGAAATCTGAGCCAACTTGAGGAGAAATGCTGGCTTCCATTTCCAGAGAGGAGAGGAATAAATCTTCAAAGAGGAGAAAGCGGTCAAGTCTGGAGGCAATTTGACGCTCACCTCCTCTTCTGTTATTCCAGGTGTAAATTCCATTTACTGTAGGGGTATCTATGAAGCCCAAGTCATCTATCGTAATTTGAAAGCCTAGAGAGTCTGAGTGCAATCTGCGAAGCCTGCCCCTTTTTTCTCCCATATTTAGGATTATGTTGAAGTCTCTAGCAAGGAGCTGGTACTGATGAATAAGAGGCTAGAGAAGGCTTTTGAGATGGTTGAGCGAAACAGAGCGTTCATGAACCGTATGAGGGCCATAAATTTGGTGATGCATAGCTTTTATTTTGTTCTTGTGATTTGGAGAACCATTGTGAGGGCATGATTGGAAGCAAAGGAGTCAATCATATGAAACTTTGAGTCTTTGCAGACTGTTTCTATGCCTCTTGTAGTGCTAGACGCAGCAATAGCCAAATGACTGTATTGTTTCCTAAAGAAGGCTTGTTGAATGGCCAGCATATTGGACAATCCACTTTTTGTTTCTTGTAACAATAGAATATCATTTTTTCCTGAGGTAACTTTGGATTTGAGGATCCTTTTTTTTGTGGGACGGTTGAGTCCTCTGATGTTCCAAGATGTGTAGATCATAATAAAATATTGGGAGTGAGAGAGAGAACCTTTACCTTGCCCTCATTGATAAGGCGACTACTGAGCTCTTTGAGATGTTGACTGTTGGTTTTCCGACCCCTTCTCTTTAGCTGCCCCTTTGTGATCTGGTTGTTGGCTTTGAGGTTTGCTTTGATTCCACTAGCTTGGTTCTTCCCCTTCATGTGGTGTTCTCTTTTCTTTTGAAAGATTTTTTGCACAGTGTATGCTTCCTCAATTTTTTGTATGTAAACTTCTGGTATTCCCTTGAAGCCTTTTGTAGTCCATTCCCTTGAGATCTTCTGCAGGTCCATGCCCATTAGAATGTGCTCTATCGCTTTTTCCTCTGATGATGGTATGTCCTATATGAATTCCATATCATTTTCTCCTTAGTTTCTTGTTCTTCTTGAGAGAGAGTGGTTGTGCTATCCATATCTGTATCCATGTCCTTTTCCTATTTGTTGGTCTGCTCTTTGTTATTACTATGTTGTCCTGTTTCCTCTGTTATGCAAGAGAGGATGTCATATTTGTTTTCCTGTGCTAGATTTGGAGTTTCTCTTCCTGTATTGTTCCTTTTTCCTTGCCTTTTTTGTGGCTCACTTTGATGAAGCCTTGCTCATCCTTCCTACCTGCTTGATTTTCTTTTGGGGTTGGCTGGTTCTGTGGGCAGTCTCTGAAGAGATGTCCATTCTCTTAGCACTTCTGACAATGGAAAGGTATGTATTCGTAGTCCACCGTTTGAGTCCATATTTCATATCTGAGGTTCAAATTGATGGCCTCTGGGAGGGCTCCAGAGACATCAATATAGGGATAGATCTGAGCATATGAAATATAATGTCCATTCTTTGTAACTTCTGACATCTTAATATATTCTCCAAGTCCGTTTCCAATGGCTTTGAGAACTGATGGTGCCCAGTAGTCCATAGGGAGAGAATATAGTCTAATATAGACTGGGACACGAGTGAATTCTTCTTTCTCAGGAGTGAATTTCTCCTTCCATAATCTCATATAGAGACCACAGAGTTGAAAAAATACGGCCCCCCTTCAAAGATTTTGTCCTTATCTTCCAGGAGAGCGAAAACTATGGTGAATAATCCTTTTTAGCCAAGCGAGAGCTCTATCACACCTTTAGGGTTCCATTTGGCTTGGATCCATCCTTTGAGGGCTCTTTCGGACGGCCAAATGCCCATAAATTTGCAAATGATGGCATGTTCTCTCATGTATTCTCTGTAGACCCCAATGTCAGGTTCCTGAATAACTATTTCCAGGATCTTCACACCTTTTGGGTGGTATATGTTCACTTTTTGATGCTTTTCCCAGTCCTTCTCTACAGCCACAGAGTTACTACCATCAGAGTTCTTTTTCGGATGTGTCATTCGCTCATATTCCCCTGCATTTTATTTAGGCCCCTTGGCAGAGCCATCCTGCTTTGGGGAGGGTACTTCTTTGTATTTTTCCAACTGAGGGGAGCTAGGACAGAGCTCTAGATAGAAGCAGGGAGAGGCCGATGATTTGATTAGGCACATGAAAAAAGAAAGATCTGGAGAAAGGGAGGAGCCCGCGACTTGATCTCTGAATGAAGGCTCTGTTTGGCTAACATTCAGCTCCATAGATGGAGCCCGCAGAGAGAAGCTCTAGACTGCTATGGTAGGACTGTAGGAGCAGAGCCTACAGCATCTAGAGGCAAAGGCCATAGAGGGACCAAAGATTTAGGGCATGAGCTAGGGTTTGCTTGCAAAGCTCTGATTCCTTGATTCTTTCAAACACATTCGTAATGATGTTTATATTAATTATTGTTAATTAATTAAAACCAAGGGATTTCTATTAAACCTAGGGATCAACATTATAAACCCTAAGAATAATATTACATCCTAAGAATATGAACATTAAGTGTAATATTCCCAAATGGGAAAAGCAGGAATATAGTGCAAACCATGGAAATAGCAGTGTAAACATTATATCCAAACAGTAGACCAATATGGAGACCTTTCATTCATCATAAAAACAACATATATATGTTAAATAATGGTTCACAAACCATAATACAAGATAGAACAAGCCTCCAATGGACAAAACCCTCAAAGAGAGGTGTTGCTACTATATCAAAATGCCAGAGCCACTGCTACAGTGCAATTTTAAAAGCACTGCTATAAAAAATAAGTACAAAAAATATGTGGGGATGATATATTCCACAATAGATACAAAAATATAGATATGGGCTCTAAACAACCTCCAGAAAAGAACCCAAAAGGATCTCCAGAAAAAGCACCCAATAATACAATATTAGCCCTATGGGTGAAATTATGCTGCAACAAATGTCTGAAGAGTAAATGGCCTAAGCTGATACAAATATGAATGTGCTCTCCTCCAACGAATTCTCCAGATGAAAGGTTGGCCCTTTCACTAGATAAAACACCTCCCAAATCACCTACTGTAGAAACCCCTACAACTCCTCCCTAAAATAACGCAGATCCATAGTGATACGACACTGTAGGGGATAAATATACTATGGCCTGATGCCAAATGAGTCAATAAAGCTACATTTCCTTCTTTACTAGCCTCCAAAGAGAAAGTAGCCTTCCTCCAATCAAATCTAGCTTAGAAATCTCCCAAATCAAACCTCCACAACTTCTTCCCTGCAACATAGACATAAATCCTAAACAAGAACTGTGTTGTACATTAAGACTAAACTCTTGGCCAAATGCCTGATAATGGAATGTAGTACAATGCTCTACCAAGAGGCCTCTCAAGGATAGAGGTGGGATTCCTGACCAGGAACACCTAGTGCTAAACAACACTTGCAATCTTAGATAAATAGCCAAAGAAAGCTATATGTCTAAACAAACCATATATTCAGAAATATAATAAACCCATACATAATGAATATGGCTGCCATCCTCTTCCTTTTATAAGATATGATCTTCCAAACCCTATGCCCCATTCATTTATGACCCTACTTCCATACAAGGTGTCTCCATCTAAAACTATGGTGTCCCTCATTGATTGCCACTCCTCCATGACAACACTGTTGATTTGGTCAAGTTGACCCAGTCAAGATGTTCCAACACCTTTTCACACCTAAGGGTGCTCAATTAAGCTGCCAAGATGTTTTCCTTTTACATTGGCATTGATTTATTCATTATTAAGGAGAATTATGGACCTCCATTTCCCTCTTATTCATAAAACAAAACATCAAAACAAAATTTAATATTCCAACTAGCTCATGGCTAATTGGGAATATTACAATCCTCTCTTCCCAAATGTTGCTCGTCCTGAAGCAACTGACAAGGTGAGTGCTAAAACTCTTCTCCTTCATCATTTTTGACATCATGTGATAAGCGTCCCTCATAAGCTAAGTGTCTCCCAATCCATCCCTCCATGAAATGCTCCTCCAAAGTTCTCATGAGATGCAAATGATCCATCCCACAAGGAAGCAATAGATCCAATGCAACAAACATGGTTTGCCCAATGTTCTCCCTGAAACATGTAGCATAATGAATATGGAGAATATCTCTCCTATAGGGCACATACAATCCTCCCGTCTTCCCTCCAATCATTCCCATAAAAAGGATAAGTACATCATCAATGTATGAGATCAAAACTAAGTACATACAAACAGAAATATGCATAAATGGAGCTGGGTCATAGTCCCACATGTGGAACCAGCGCAGTAAATCTCCCGACAACATTAGATAGTGATATGGTAAGTGGTTTCCCCACCACTTACTTGTTTCCCAAGTCTTCTCACAATGGCTAAAGATGTGAGAAATGTTTGGTACCTTTGGAGTGCACCCACAATGATACAACATCCTCCTATATCTTCTAAGGGAGTGGCCATGTTCAGAAATGTTTATGTCCCAAAGTTCGCTATGAATTTTATATGGAAGAATTCTCTTCCTTGGAGAAAATGCCTACATATACATAGTAAAGGAATGCAAGTAATCATCAAATAAAACATTACGTACATAAGCATGTTCCTCACCAAAATTTCTGCTCATACAAACGGAGTGGTCCATAGATAGATCCCCTCTCATTCCAAAAGAGGAAAGAGGTGATTGTGATAACTCCTTCATTGAGTTATGTATCTCTACCATCCCCACATGTTTCATGCATCTTTGAAAATGCTAATATAGTTCCTCTTCAAAGCCTTCCCAAGTGTAGCTCTTCATGATAGCATTGTAGGCTCTCATGGAATAAGTATGGTTGAAAATAAATTCTTCATGTGCTCTTTGTAGCAACTTCTCCTTGAGCTTGGAGGCTCTAGATAAGAATATCCTACCATGATAATAGATGAATTCATCTTGGACTAAATATCCCTCTTCATGTAGCTGGTCATCAAGTATCATGCATGTAAAAATATCCTTGGAATAATCCACCAACAGTTGGGATTTCCAATATGGATCAATCTCCCATAGTGACAGCGCTTATGATCCATCACAAAGAACATTTTTCATATGGTTTCCTTCTCCTTGACATCTCTTGTGCCAAAGAAATATGTTGGAAGGTTGATATCCTTCACATGCTTCTCCTTGCACAACGCAGAATCTGAAATGAGAGTGGTTAATGATTATGTTGGGAGAATGTCTCCCTCCTCCTTGAGTCTACCCAAGACTCTCAGCGCTGTATCATGGCCTTATAATGCTACAATTCCTCCTATATCTATGAATGGTGCATCATTATGTGAGAAAAATCTCACCAAATCTAGATTAGGTGGCCTCCCAGGTGGTTTTTCATAAGATAGTGATGTCTCATGGACCAATCTCATATGCATAATAGATGGGACTATCATGTCCCTTCTTCCACTATGCAAATCTAACTCTGTTTCGTGTATGGAAGTTTCAGAATATTTGGGTACCACTCTTAATGATGCAAGAGACCCTGTAATTGGAGAAACTGCTCCATCCTCACCCCCTGGTGGTGGTGGATCATCTCTTGTTATTCAAAAGCTGTGACCCCTCCCTTGTTCCTCTTCTTCTTCCTCCTCATCATCTGAGAAGACCTCTATGTAGTGTGCCTTTCCTGCTGCACATTTATGTCTGGGTGCTCAAGATTATTGGCATGTGAGGCAAAGCTTCCTTCTCCTTAAATCTATTTGGACATCATCATCAAGATGTTTTTTATTTTTGCTCTCTTTTGAAAGGGGAACCTTCTCATCTTTTCCCTTTGATGGAAAAGAGGGCTTATGCTGAAATGTTGCCTTTGCTTTTGGAAAGGCATCTTGAATATCTATAGCCCTTTCAATGGCATCTTGAAGGGTAGTGGGCTTGGTAGACTTAACCAACCCATGAAGACGTTCATCTAACCCATCAATGAACATATAGATCCTTATTGCTGCAGATAAATTAGGAACCATAACATAAAGTTTTAAAAACTCAGAAATATAGGTTTCTGGATTACCTGATTGTTTAAGTTTTACAAGCCCCATGAATGGAGCTTCAGGATCTCTTCTATCAAACCCCTCCACCAACCTCCTTGTGAACTCTGAATATGCAGTCACATTGGCATTACCCAATGTAGACAAGCCATGGAACCACCAATCATGTGCTTCACCCTTAAGGTGCAGCGTTGCTATCTTAATAGCCTCCATCTCTGGTACTTTGTTCAGCTAGAAGTAGATGTCAAGCTTCTCTAACCATGACTTGGCAGTGCATTTAGATGACCCATCAAAGTTGGGTAAGAGAAAAATGCCCATAGTGTGGTGTAGATCATGATTTTGAATGAATCCTCTACCTCTATTGTGATGCCTGGGTCTCCTATTGTCCTTGATTTGACAAAATTCTTGAAAACTCAAGTTTTCCTTGAATCTCTAAGATTGAGACTCATACTCCATAAAATAGTCTTCAAGGGATTCTTGTTCTTGAAACCCTTGATTTCCCACTACTAAGAAAATAGGCATTGTAGAGCGTTGGGAAACTTGTTGTTGTTGCACTGGTTGATCACTCTAGTGATGAGAAATGTCAGAGCCTTCATCATGTTGAGATCCTTTAGGGGATTCCTTGTATCTATCGATCCTGATCTCCTTTATTTATATACCAATGTATTGCATATCTTTGAGAAGAATCTTGGGAAACTCTTTCTCTTTATCTTCTCTTCCTGATAAAGGGGTTTTACCCTTGTCTTCTTTGTAATTTGTATAATGAAACTTCCGGTGTCTTCTTCTTTGATACCTCTTTTCTCTATCAGTAAGAGGATCTCCTTCTACAAATAATAAATTTGCTTTTCAAGATGCACAGGCGGTGCCCAAATTATGCTTTGATTCCAATGTAATATTCCCAATTAGGAAAAGAAGGAATATAGTGCAAAACCATGGAATAGTAGTGTAAAACATTACACAAAAGCAAGAGGCCAATAGGGAGACCTTTCCTTCATCATAACAGTAGCATATATATGCTAAATAATGGGCCACAAACCATAATATAAGATATAACAAGCCTCCAATGGACAAAAACCTCAAAGAGAGGTGCTGCTACTATATCAAAATGTCGGAGCCACTGCTACATCGCAGTTTTAAAATCACTGCTATAGAAAATGAGTACAAAAAATGTGTGGGGCTGATATATGCCATAATAGATACAAAAATATAGATCCAGGCTCTAAACAACCTCCAAAAAAGAACCCAAAAGGATCTCTGAGAAAAACACCCAATAATACAATATGAGTTATAGCCCTATGGCTGAAAGTATGCTGCAAAAAATGTCTGAAGATTAAATGGCTAAAGCTGATACAAATATGAATGTTCTCTCCTTCAATTAATCCTCCAGATGAAAGGCTGACCCTTTCACTAGAGAAAACACCTCCTAAATCACTTACTGCAGAAACCCCTGCAACTCCTTCCTAAAATAACGTAGATCCAGAGTGATACTATGCTGTAGGGGATAAATATACTATGGCCTGATGCCAAATGAGTCAATAAAGCTTCAAGGCCTTCTTTACTAGCCTCCAAAGAGAAAGGAACCTTCCTCTAATGAGATCTAGCTCATAAATCTCCCAAATCAAACCTCCACAACTTTTTCCCTGCAACACACACACAAATCCTAAATAGGAACTGTGTTGTACATTCAGACTAAAGTCTTCACCCAATGCCTGATATTGGAATGTAGTACAATTCTCTACCAAGAGGCCTCTCAAGGATAGAGGTGGGATTCTCGACCAGGAACACCCAGTGCTAAACAACACTTGCAATCTTAGCTAAACAACCAAAGAAATCTATATGTCTAAACAAACCATATATTCAGAAATATGATAAACCCATATATAATGAATATGGTTGCCATCCTCTTCCTTTTATAAAATATGAGCTTCCAAACCCTAAGCTCCATTGATTTATGACCTTACTTCCATGCAAGGTGTCTCCATCTAAAACTGCGTTGTCCCTCATTGATTACCACTCCACCATGACAAAGTTGTTGATTTGGTCAAAGTTGACCCAGTCAAGATGTTCCATCCCCTTTTCGCACCTAAGGGTGCTCAATTAAGCCACCAAGATGTTTTCCTTTTGCATTGGCATTGATTTATTCATTATTAAGGAGAGTTATGGACCTCCATTTTTCTCTTATTCATAAAACAAGACAACAAAACAAAAACTAATATTCCAACTAGCTCATGGCTAATTGGGAATATTACATTAAGATTAATAAACCCAAGGGGTTGATATTATAAACACATCGGAATAATAAACCCAAGGGATTATAAAACCAAGGGATTAATAGTATAAGCCCTACATATATAAACCCTAATTTAAATATTGTAAACCATAGAATTATCATGGTTGACCATGGTTTATTTTCATATTGAGATAATCTGAGTGACAATGCGGCGTTGCACCATGGTTGACTATGGTTGATTTTCATATGCATAAAATATTTGTCACAGTGAAACACTGGACCATTGTTGACTTTCATATTGAGAAAATATTTGACACAATGTGGCATTGGACCATGGTTGACCATGATTATAAACCAAGGGGATTTATATTAGACCTAAGGATTAATATTATAAACCCTATGAATAATATTAAAGCCTTATATTAATAAACCCAAGGGCTTAATATTATAAACCTAAGTGAATAATAAACCAAAGTGATTAACACTAAAACCCCTAGGGATTATAAACCCTAAGGGACTAATAAACCAAAAGGATTAATACTAAAAACCCAAGGGATTATAAGCCCAAGAGAATAATATTAAACCCGAGGGATAAATATTATAAACCCAAGGTGTATAAAGCCCAAGATAAATATTATAAACACCAAAATAAATATGGTTTACCATGGTTGATTTTCATTTTGAGACAATCCTAGTGATAATGCGACATAGGAAGATGGGCGACGATGTTTGACCATTATTGATGGTCATATTGACACAATATTCATCACAATATGACAGTGGATCGTGGAAACCCTATGAATAATATTGTACGCTAGGAATAAAAACCCTTTGATTAATAAAACCAAGGGATTGACATTATAAGCCCAAGCGACTAATAAACCAAAATGATTAATACTAAAACCCCAACGGATTATAAACCCAAGGGACAAATATTATAAGCCCAAGGGATAGATATTATAAGCCCAAGGGATAAATCTTATAAAACCAAGGGATAAATCTTATAAACCCGAGGTATGTAAATCCCAAGAAAAATATTGTAAACCCTAAAATAAACATGGTTGACCATGGTTTACCATGGTTGATTTTCATATTGAGGCAATCCTTGCTACAATGCAACGTAGGAAAATGGGCGACCATGTTCAACCATTGTTGATTGCTGTATCACACAATATTTTTCACAATGTGACATTGGATTGTGGAAACCTTATGAATATTATTATACCCTCAGAATAAAATACTTATACTGATAAACTCAAGGGATTGACATTATAAACCCAAGGGATTAATAAACTAAACATATTTATACTAAAAACCAAAGGGAATAATATTAAACCCAAGGGATAAATATTCTAAACCTAAGGTATATAAACCCCAAGATAAATATTATAAACCCTAAACTATATATGGTTGACCATGGTTGATTTTCATATTGAGACAATTTGTGGCCCAATTCAATGTAGGATGATGGGAGACCATGTTTGACCATTATTGATTTCCATATCGACGCAATCTTTGTTACGATGAGACATTGCAATGTAGAGACCCTATGAATAATATTATACCCTAGGTATAAGAACCCTTAGGTTAATAAACACAAGTTATTGACATTATAAACCAAAAGGGTTAATAGAAAAAACTCAAGGGACTATAAAGCCAAGGGAGTATTATTAAACCGAAGGGATAAATATTATAAAACCAAGGTATATAAACTCGAAGATAAATGTTATAAAACCTAAAATAAACATGGTTGACCATGATTTACCGTGGTTTATTTTCATATTGAGACAATCCTCATTACAATGCAGTGTGAGATGATGATCAACCATGTTTGACCTTTATTTATTTACATATCGACACAATCATTGTCACAATGTGACATCGGATCGTGGAAACCATATGACTAATATTATACCCTAGGACTAAGAACCCATAGATTAATAAAGCCAAGGGATTGACATTATAAACCCAAGGGATTAATAAACCAAAATAATTAATACTAAAAACCCAAGGGATTATATACCCAAGGGAATAATATTATACCCGAGGGATAAATATTATAAAGCCATGGTAGATAAACCCAAAGGTAAATATTATAAATCCTAAAATAAACATGGTTGACCATGACCTACCATGGTTGATTTTCATATTGAGACAATCCTTTTCACAATGCAGCATAGGATGATGATCAACCATGTTTGACCATTATTGATTTCCATATTGACACAATCATGGTCACAATGCGAGATTGGATCGTGGTTGACCAAGGTTGATTTTCATATAGGCAGAATATGAGTCACCATGTGAAGTTGGATCATGCTTAACCATGAATGACTTCACACAACATGACTAGGCATGGTTGACCATGGTTAACCAATATTGACGATGGATGAGGAATGTTGACCTTCGATGTCCGTGGTTGATATTAAGCCCTAATACTAAAATAAATATTATAAATCGCTTAACATCATAACCCCAATATTCTATAATCCCCAAAACTAATATTATAAACCCGAAGATAGGTATATTAAACGCTATGATTATAAACCCTAACATTAGTATTATATACCCAAGGGATTAATATTATAAATGATTGTGATTGTGATTCAAAAATCATAGGATTAAGAATATAAACCCCACAATTATAAATCTTAGGATTATAAACCCTAAACTAAGTATTAAAAAACATAAAAACTAAACCATAAAACCAATATTATAAACCACAATATTAACCCTAATTTATTCAATGTTGTCATGAAACATTGAATAAATCACAAGGTAATGCTTAAACACCAATATTAGAAACACTAATATTATAAAGCATGATATTAGACCCAATTTTGTAATGTAACATTGTGACGATCATTGTAATATTGATTGTCGAATTGTTCTAAGATAAATATTATAAACCCTAGAATATACATGGTTGACCATGGTTGAATTTCATATTGAGATAATATTTGTCACAATGTGATGTATGACGATGGATGACCATGTTCAACCATTGTTGATTGCCATATCGACACAATATTTGTCATAATGCAACATTGAACCATGAAAACACTATGAATAATATTATACCCAAGGAATAAGATCACTTAGATTAATAAACCAAAGGGATTTACATTATAAACCCAAGGGACTAATAAACCAAAAATATTAATACTAAAAACCCAATGGATTCACTACAAGAAAAAACGACATTGGTGAGGGTTATGCTTTTGGTCCATCACCGATGTCACATATGGTGACGGTCCTTAAAAAAACGTTGTTGTCAGTGCATATAGTGATAGTCCTTTAAGGCTTGTCACCAAAGCGATTTTCAATGACACCTTTGGTGAGGGTTGTTAAAGACCCGTCACTAATTCTCTTTTTGGTGACACTTCTAGTGACAATATTTTATTGACCCTAAACAATGCTCTTTTTGGTTACTTTTGGTGACGGTCAAAAATTTTTCGTCATCATTGATCATTCCAATGGGTTTTTTATGACGCTATGTGCATGTTACTATGTTTCTTGTCAAACGATAACGATTTAATACCATTGTTGTGGAGTCTTTTTCATGTGTCTAAGGCCATATAGTGGTTAGGGTTAGTCAATTTGTTAAGAAGTAATTAGTGTATATCATTTCCCTCAAGTAATGAGAATATAGTTTTGCTATGAGTCAATACATGATTAATCTCTATTAGGTTTATTATCTAACAAAAAATCCCTTTAGATAAAGCTCCACTAGTGTGTGTATAAACTATATTATTTAATACATAATCAAGCTTTGTCAATTCTATTAATAAGAGAGATATAGCACTACTTAACACTCTTTACACATATTAACATGATTTCGCACATAATAACATTCCTTGGCCCCTCGTATGCCTTAGAATACTTTTGTACCTAGAACATCTTTCCATGACTGGGACATCGAAGCACAAGTTGGAAGTCCCTAGCATAGCATAACACTCTCCTAGCATGTGTTGGCATGCCTTGTAGTCCCTAGCATGCATAGGAACACTTTGGTATGCACTAACATACATGAGAACTTGGAATACATTGGAACAAGGCATGTATTGTAACTTATTATTATTGTGCCTAGCATGCCCCTTTTAAAAAGAGAAAGTTCTGGATTATTAACCCTATTATTTATTCATTTCCTCGCATTTTAGCTTGGTTCTTTTCTTTTTTTCCTTGATACTCCTTGAAACATATTGGCATACCCTGGAACCCTACACATCCTAGCATTCCTTAGCATCTTGCATGTCTTGGCACTATTTGGCACATGTTAACACACAGTGGAACTCCCTAGCACACTCTGGCACTTCTTGACATGCCTTGATATTCCATAACATGCCTTACTAGTGCTTAACATATCTTGTCACTCCCTCCTTGGCATGCTAGCTAGCACTCATTGACGCTCCCTAGCACACCCTCATATTCATTCAATTCCATGTATTTTGACCTAGTTCTCCCTTGTGTTTCCCTTGTGCTCCATAACACTTCTCAACATGCATTACCACACGGTGTCACTCCTTAACACTCTTCGTCATGCTCTTCCCCTTCATAACATGTGTATCACTCCTTAACACACATTGGAACTTAGCACATGTTGGAGCTTGGAAAGTATTAGTATGTATAGAATTCATTACGATGCCTTTTTATGCTTTAACATGGTTTAAAATTAAATTTATTTGAGATCAATTATTAGAAAGTAGATGAGAAGTAAGAGAGGGTGATTTGGTACTTAAAGTTCACTAACACTTGGCACTTGGAACATATTTCCACCTAGTGTTGATGTGCCTAGCATTCCCCTCTTGTAAAAGGTAAACTGATGACTTATTTATGCTCTTATGTGTTCATTTCCTTGTAGTTTAACTTGTTTCTCCTTTTTGTTGCCTTAATAGTCCCTGACACGTATTTTCACACCCTTGCATATCTTGGCATGCCTTAGAACTTGACACATCTTAGCATATTTGACATGCCTTCAAATTATCTAGCACATGTTAGCATTCCCTAGCATGCCTTGGCACTCATGCCCTCACAACTAGCCTTACATTTTTTCATGACTTAGGGACTGAATCAAGCCCTTAGCTACTACAGTTGATGTGACATTGGCTTGCTTCAACCGCAACAACTTGACCAATTGCACCTACTACAAGTATATTGTGCCTTGTTCACCTAAGAAATACCTATACCTCATCTTAGGCCACTCATGTCCAACCTAAACTTGTCCCACTTAAGAACTTACCAAGGCAAGGATCACATCTAGCCATGGCCATAAAACAACTAAGCAACATATCTTACATATGCAATATTTCACATGTATGTCTAGTTCACATAAATAGTAGAGCATTAGCTGAGAGTTTGAAAGAACCACAAGATATAATCTAAGTGCCCCAAAACTTATACACAACAATGTACAATATGAAATTGTCTAAAATAGCTTAAAACATGAGTATTCGGCCAAAGTGTATCACATCATAAAAAAATAATAGCTAAAGGAAAAATTATTTTGTGCCCAACACAAAGTCTCCCTTTGTCTAAAATTGCTTTGTCGAACCCCTTACTGCAATCGTCGCCTTGCCTTTTGTAGATCGTATTATGAACTTCTTCTAACACACATCGTCCTTGGCACAATTGAGTTCACTTACACTCCCTGGCACACACTCTTTGTTAATTTCCATGCATTTTGACCTAGTTCTCTCTTGTGATGCCTTGACACTCCTTAACACTCCTCAGCATGTATTGACATTGTCTGGCAAGTGTTATCATGCCTTTTCATTACTTGGCATGCCCTCACAACTACCCTTAATTTGCAACTTGGGAACCCAACCAAGTCCTCACTTGACTACAAGAGCTTGACCAAGATACGATTAATACAACTAGACTATGTTGTTGAATGATATAGCTTGGGAGGTACTCCAAAAGCATAGTGAGATGGGTTTGTGTGAGTTTGGTCATAAAAGGATTTGTCGGCAAAGAACCCAAGTAAAGGGGTTTTGGACCCAAGATGGGGTTTAAAATATAAAATAAAAATAAAAAGGAAAAATAATATTTCCTAAGGTCTAAGTGGATAAATCCTATAAGTTCTAGAGGTTCCTTAGAATTCATAGCTAGGAAAAGTTATTTAAGGAGGCCTTATTATGAAGGCAATAACACCAAGTGAGAAGGAACTCATTTGATCAAGGAGGCCAGAAGAGATTTAGTCCTAAAGTAGGTTGAGTTAGAGGGTTGAGAAAAGGTTGCTAAAGGGAGGCCATGATCATCCACCAAGAGCAAGATCATCATGTGAGGGTTCAATTAATGGGTCAGAGATAGGAAGTAGGATGGCATATTATTGGTTCTTTTATGGTAGATCCAGCTCAAGAGAGGAAACTCATGAGAATTTGGGCATGTGATTTCAGTGGTGTTTCTGTGTGAAGGCTGCATCAAATTTTGAAATAGTAGAGAGGGTTGAGACCCTATCTTGTGGTGGTTATTAGCTTGCAATTTTTGTGATAAAAGCCAACACAAATAGAGGAGGGTCTACACTAGAATTTAGGGCAAGAACAAACATATCCGCATGTGTAATATTGACTAAGGTAACTGTAGTTCGAGGTTCATAGATATCTAAATTTTAGGTCAAGACTAAGTCAAAGAAATGCCTAGAATCTATGGATACATATGAGCTAGGCCGAGTCCCTTAATGAGGAAAGAGTTTTTTTTTCTATCGTTGAATAGGGTTTGTTATAAAAAAGTTAGACCAGAAGTATAATTCCCTAGTTAGGGAGGCTTCCTAGCATGTTTAGTCCATAAGGTACACCCTAAAAAATGTGACAAATTTTCATAGAAGAAGAGTGGATGCGACCCTTAGAGAGAGGTTTATCTCTCCAATATATAAAACATATTTGGAATCTGGTTTGCAGAAGTATGCACAGAGATAGAAAATCCAAAGGAAGGTGGAACTTGAGTAGCATATTGAGTAGAATAAATGTGCCATATGAGGAATGGATTGACATGAAGAGGAGTTTATTTTGTTGCAGTGTCCATAGAGTTTTGGACAAATATCTGAAACATCCTATTAACAGTTATTCAATGGATTGTTAGTGGAAGATTTGTGACCCTAGTTCAATCCTCTACAAAATTTTAGAAGGATGATAAGATATAATATTGGACAACAAAGAAATTTTTACACAAGAATAGTGATTTTGAGAGGACTCAAATCACTATTAGGTGGAAGATTTGAAGAGCCCTAAATGAGGGTAGTGTTGTGGGCAATAGATTAGTAAAATAAATGACCGTGGTTGGGAAAATTGATGGTATTCCAAGTACAGTTGGAGGGCTTTTAGGTGACTATCAAAGAAGAGCCCTAAGTACTATACTTGTGAAGGAAAACAAGTCTAGTAGAAGGGTAGGGTTTGTTGGGCCTAAGGACATGCATACTTTGAAGGACTAAGGTAGCAGTCAAGTGGGATAGCCAACTTGCCCTAGTTCACTATATTGTAGAGGATTGAGTCATTCAGAAAAATGGAAACCTCCATAGCCCTAGACTTGTCGTCTTAGAGTAGGAGTATGGAAAAAGTGGGCAAACCAAAGAGATTTTTAAAAATG
Organism: Pinus albicaulis; assembly: GCA_034641835.2. Classification (NCBI taxonomy): domain Eukaryota; kingdom Viridiplantae; phylum Streptophyta; class Pinopsida; order Pinales; family Pinaceae; genus Pinus; species Pinus albicaulis. The sequence goes on from CM076570.1 coordinate 1,364,079,439, forward strand.
TAGTTGTGAATAATTGATAAAAAAACCCTAAGTTTTGTAGACCTTAAAGGAAAAAAGAGGTAGATAGAAGGAAATTTTTTTTGAGCTGAGTTCAATAACCGAAGGGAGTTGAGTTCATTTATAGAGGTAGATTGAGGATTTGCATATTGTGAGGCAAGAGGACCTACCAGATGAGTTCTATACATGTGGACAGAAAGGGCTATGCATGGCCACCATAAAAAAGTGGGTCAAGTGTTGTCTTGCTCAAGGTAGATTGGTTGTCAAAGTACTAACACCAAGCCCTAGTTGTATTCCTTGTTTCAGTGTGATTTTAAAGGGCCATGATCCCTGGTACGAGAGCTCTAGCCTATTCTATTATAGTTTGTAATTTAATGAATAACATTTTGAAAAAGTTAAAAATTGTCATGTGAACTAGTTGATTCCCTGATTTTTGTAGATTTAGCTGTTAAAAGTAGATGTGTTGTGGTACTTGAGTGTGTTTTCATCAGATATTCGAAGACCAAACCTAGATTCTAATGTGTCATGGAAATTCAATATATTCCTTGTTCACTTAAGAACTACCTGTAACTCATCTTAGGTTATTCATCCCACTTAACAAGTTACGAGGAAAAGGCTCATCACGTCCAACTGTGGTTGTAAAAAAACTAAGAAACACAATTTACGTCTCGACCTGACATAGCACCTGGAAAGTGTTAAATGCCTTGGCACTATGTGGCATGTGTTAGCATCCCCTACGTTAATTGGCATGCTTTTACACTCCCTAACACACCCTAGCACTTTCTTACATGCCTTGGTAGTTTAGCATACGTTGGCATTGCATATAATATAACCTTGTCACTCCCTCCTTAACACACCTAGAACTCATTGACACTCCCTGTCACATGCTCTTATTCATTCATTTCCATGCATTTTGATCTAGTGATTCCTTGTGTTTCCCTAACACTCCCTAACACTCCCTAGCACGCATTGGCACACCCTAACAACTATCACATCTTGGCATGTCTCCATAGCACTTTAGCATTCCTTGGCACTACCTAGCATACCTTATTACTCTCTGCTTAGTAGACCTAGATCCCATTGACATTCCGAGTCACAAACTCTTATTCATTAATTTCCAATCATTTTCACCTATTTTTCCCTTGTATTTCCATAGCATTACTTAACACTCCTTAGCACGTGTTGGTACACCCTAACACCTAGGACATATTTGCATGTCACCTTGGCCTCTAGCATGCCTTAAAACTTTCTAACATACCTTGTCACTCCCTCCTTAGCACACATGGAACTCACTGAAACTTCCAATAAAAAATCTTATTTTTTCATTTCCATGCATTTTGAAGTAGTGGTCCCTTGTGCTTCCTAGGAACTCCCAGTTAACACTTCCTTGCACGTGTCAACAGATCTTGGCCACATTTCACCCTAACACTCTAGTGTTCCTTAGCACTACCAAGAATTCCTTGTCACTACTCCTTAGCACACTTCGAAATCGTTTAAACTCCCTGTCACTCACTCTTATTCGTTCATTTCCATGCATTATGACATAATTATCCCTTGTGTTTCTCTAGCACTCCCTAACACTCCTTGGCACACACTGGCACACCCTGTAACTTGGCACATCTTGTCATGATTTCCTAGCACTCTATCATGCCTTGTAATTGCCTAACATACCTTGTCACTCCCTCCTTAGCACACCTAGAACTTTCTAACATTCCCTATCACACACTCTTATTCATTCATTTCCATGCAATTAAAACTAAACCTCCCTTCTGTTTTCCTAACATTTCCTAGCATGCGTTGGTGCCACACCCTAGCACCTAGCACATCTTGGAATGCCTAACATGCCTTGGAACTTTCTAGCATGTGTTAGTACTTCCTAGTATTCCATGCACACCTTTTCACTCCATAGTTGTCATGCCCTCATAGGTAGCCTTAATCTTTTTGCGAATTGGGAACCCAACCACGTCAATGAAAAAATAGTTTTGTGTCTAGCCCAAAGTCTCCCTTTGTATAAAACTTATTTTTCCATCCCCTTATCACAATCGTACATTTTACTCCTACAATTACTATTATAAAATTATCTTGACACACATCGTCCATGGGACACATGGAATTCGCTGACACTCATTGAAAGACACTATTATTCGTTCGTTTCCATGCAGTTTGAACTAGTTCTTCCTTGTGATGCCCCGACACTCCCAAACACTCCTCAGCATGTATTGACACTATCTGGCATGTGTTATCACACCTTTTCATTCATTGGCATGCCCTGTCACTACTTAACTATCATGTCCTCATAACTACATTTTTTGTTTTAGACTTGGGAGCCTAACCAAGTCCTGCCTCGACTACAAAAACTTGACCAAGTTTCATTTACTATAGCTATACTATGCCTTGTTCACCTAAGTATTTTTATAACTCATCTTAGGCTACTCATGTCCAATCTTAATTCGTTCCACTTAAAAAGTTACCGATTCAAGGCTCATGTCTAACCATGGCCATAAAACAACTAAGCAACATAGTTTACATCTTGTCATGCCATAACACCTAAAATGTCTAAAAATTCCTTGGAACTATGTGGCATGTTTTAGAATCCCCTGCATTCCTTGGCATGATTTGGAACTCCCTAACAAACCCTACCATTACCTAAAATTCCTTGACACTCTAGCATGCCTTGGCATTGCCTAGCATATAACATTGTCCCTCCCTCCTTAGCACACTTGGAACTCGCTGACACTCCCTATCACACACTCTTGTCCATTCATTTCCATGCATTTTTTACTAGTTTTCCCTTATGTTTTCATGGCACTCCATAACACTCCCTGGTACACATTGGAACACCCTGACACTTGGCACATCTTGGCATGTCACCCTAGTACTCTAGAATTCCTTGGAACTACCTAACATACCTTGTCACTCCCTCCTTAGAAGTCCTATAACTCACTAACAATCTGTGTCACACACTCTTATTCATTCATTTCCATGCATTTGAAACTAGTTCTCCCTTATTTTTCCCTGGCACTCCATAACAATCTGTGACATGGATTTTCACACTCTAGAACCTAGCAGATATTGGCATATTTCCTTGGCCTCTAGCATGCCTTAGCACTGTCTATAATACCTTGTCACTCCCTCCTTAGCACACCTATAACTCACTCACACTTCTTGCCACAATATCTAAATCGTTCATTTTCATGCATTATTTTCACCTCGTGCTCCCTTGTGTGTCCCTAGCACTCCCTAACACTTCCTAGCATGTGTTGGCACACCCTGACACCTGACACATATGGGCCACATGCCACTCTAGAACAATAGCATGACTTAACTTTGCCTAGCATACCATGTCACTCCCTCCTTAGCACACCTGGAACTCGGTGACACTCCTTGTCACACACTCTTATTCATCATTTCCATGCATTTTGAGATAGTGCTCCCTTATGTTTCCCTGGAACTCACTAACAATCAACACACATTGTCACTTGGCACATCTTGGTATGCTTCCCTCACACTCTAGCATGCCTTGGAGCTATATATCATATCTTGTCACTCCCTCCTTAGCAAGCATGGAACTCCATAGCATGCCCTATAACTCCCTGACACATATTGGCTCTTGGAAATTGGTGGACCTTGACAATTCTTGGCATGTGTTTGGATGCCCTAGAATGAATTGGAATGGTTTAAGATAAAATTTATTTCAGATGAATTATTTTCAATTAAGAGAGAAGTAATACAGGGTAATTTGGCACTTAAGACAAGCTAGCACTTGGCCCTTGACATTTATTGGAACTAATGTTAGTATCCCTAGATTTCCCCTCTTGAAAAGGTAAGGTCCTAAATTATTAACCATCATATGTGTTAATTTATTTGCATTTTAACTTTGTGTTCCCTTTTGTCACCTGACATTCTTTTCCACGTGTAAACACCTAGCAGATCTTGTCATGCCTTAACACATGGCATTTCTTGGCACTCTTTGGCACATGTTACCACACACTGACACTTCTTTACATGCCCTAGACTTCCCTAGCATGCCTTGTCACTCCCCCCTTGGCACGTCTAACACTCGCTGACACTCCCCAACACACCCTCTGATTCATTCATTTCCCTTCATTTTGACTCGATGATTTATGTTTGAAGGGTTGCATGTTTAAAAGGAGTTCCTTTAAGATAATAAAAAAGAATCTCAACATTAATGGCATAAGTAATTGTGATATTCTATTTGACTGACATTAGGAAACTACACAAGATATTTTAGGAATGAAATTTTTTGGGTTTTTTTTATGGTATCGGAATGTTAAGAAGTGAGTGGTCAATATTGTGATTTTATTTCTCATTAAATTTCTTATCCTTATGAGAGGCTTGTCTTGAGAAAATGACACCCTTGTCATGCTTACCCTCTAACTCCTAATCTTCTCAAAATAGAGGCCAAATTGCACAGTGAGGGAAGGGATGTTGGTCTATGGTGTTCTGATTTACTGGGTGAGAGTGTTAATCTACTATGAGAGGGACTAAACCATTTACTTTGAGACATGTAAGGATGGCGTGTTGTAGGTGTGTGTCATGGAACCACATGGCCACTAGAAATATTGTGTAAGATATAGCTGAACATAATCAATGACTTGAGAGAAATTTGTGGAGAGGGATCAAAATAAATTATATTGGTGAGTTCACCAAAAAATATTTACTAGAGAGTGACACCATGGTGATAAATGCCACACATGGAGTCTTTTGAGCTAGGAATTTTTCTTCTTCTAAACATTTGTTTGGAGTGTCACTGAATTGGTGGAATTCTCAATATCATGACACTGTAAACTATGTAGGAACTTTGTTTCTTTTTTTTATAGAGGCTAAGGTTTGCATGGAGAATATAGGGTTTGTAGGGTCTTAGGGGAAAGGAAGCATTGATTTCTAGCTCTTTGATATTCTAACAAGTATGGATTATATGAGTAGTTTGTATGGATTATATGACATTGAATCCACCTTGAGATGGAGGTTGTTATGTGCTAGAGAAATTAAGGAGATGGGAGTTACTATTAGGGGAATTTTGAGGTCTAAATTGGGCCTCCTAAGAAAAATGTACAACCAAAATAAACTTTATAAGAAACAATAGGATTCAAGATGATGATGTTAACCATGGGGGATGATTCACCATTTTTTAAGTAAAAGGGTAAAAAGATTAAAAAATAATAAAACTAATTTTTCAACTCGTATTTTTCGGCTTATCTCCCAACGTTTTTACTGAAATTTCAAGCGAGAGTACTTGTTGGATGCAAAATTTAATTACTCATCCAAGGAGTACCCATGTTTCATACTTTCGATGGACCCTGCTAAGTGAAAAATGAGAAATACATGAAAAAATGTGATTGCAATCATGTTTTTCATGTATTTCTCATTTTTCACTTAGCAGGATCCATTGGAAGTATGAAACATGGGTACTCCTTGTATGAGGAATTAATTTTTCATCCAATGATTACTCCCAATCAAAATTGGAGTAAAATATTTGGGAGATAAGTTAAAAATCCGAATTGAAAAAGTAGTTTTTTCTTTTTTTCCCTCTAAAATTTGATGTTGTCATCAAATCTTATTTTATTATTTCCTTAGGAGGTCCATTTTAGACCTCAAAATTCCCCTAATGAATAATTTCTCTTATCATGACATTATCTTGTGATGTTTTATTATTGTTAATTCCTCTTTCAATTAATATTTTCTTATCATCGGGATTAATTCCAATGAACAAATAGAAGAAGACACAAGATGTAGGCACATGTTAGAGAAAAACCCTACTTTTTGGGGAAAACTGATTCAAAAGTCTTCCTTCAGTAGATTTAAGATGAGATGAACAAGACCTTTAGAATATAGACTTCCTCCATCAAGTCATCCCTTCACTGTGTTAGCACCGAGATCTACATGACATCGAGATCTCCTTTTCTTGCACCTAAACTCCATCATCATTACCTTGACCGAGTTTGAGATAAAAAAATAGCACCGAGCATCATTACTAAGGTCATCGAGCATCATCATAGCACTGAGCATCATAGCTGAGATCATTGAGCATCTTCATAGCATTGAGTATCATAACATAGCATTGATTTTGTGGTAGATATGTGTTGACACCGAGGCACTATTTTGCTGCAACATCATATCATGGAAGTTACCTGATTCATAGCATCAATGGTTATCCGAATTTTGTAATATGTTTAGGACCTTATCCTCCAACACCGAACCTGTGATCATGATCCGAACTGTATCTGTGGTACGAAACTTCATATATGTCCAAAATTCCGTGGTAGAAATGAAAATCTATACCCCTATATATATAGTTTTTTGCCATAGTTATTGAGTCGACATGACAATGTGAAGTGTTGTGTCTTGATTTGAGCCGACTTGAAGACTGATGGAGGCTAAGTTAAGGAGGCAACTTTGATGACTTGTATCACTTGACTTGAGGGTTTTTTTTTTCGTAGATTTCGACGATGGTGACCTTGAAGAATATTACTTGATGGAGGATCCATTTGAAAACCTAATATTAAATTATTTAAAAGCCAAAAAATTTGATCAATTTAAATCTGTAACAACTAGCCTAGAAGTCCACATTTGGGACCTTATAAATCTAAATATGACCCAAGCATGAAACCCATGCTTTAATAATTCATTTAATAATCATAATAAGTTCTTTTTACAAATACATTAATAATGAAGATTGAACCTAGTTACATTCTTCAACATTATGACTCCTAGAGCCTCATCCTTCTTCCTGTTGATGAAAAATTTTGATTAGTTCTCCCTTGGATAAGAACCACCATTTTTGTAAAGTCCTATAACTCTTCACTCTTCAATAATGCTCCCATATCTTGTGGCCAAATTCCATAATTGTGTCCATTAATTTTTTTTTTCTATTTATGCAAACTATACCTCAAGCTCCATTTAAATTTGGATAGTGTGGCTTGTCCTTAAAATAGATAAATTGAATTAACATTATATTGAAACCTCATCGAGAACATGTTTTGGAAATAAATAATTGAATTTGGCGATAGTGTGGGTTGTCGTTAAAATAGATAAATTGAATTGAAAATAAGAAGAACCATATTGAAACCTAACCGAGAACATGTTTTGGCAATAATGAATTGAATTTTCTCATATAATAAGATTTAAAATTGTTTCTTATTGACTAAAATCTTGTTTCCTTCTACACAAGGAAATAAGTTATCTAAGCAATAAACAAAATTATTTTGCAATAGTGAAAGTCCACCCCTTAATGGCTTGCCAATTAATCATTTCAAATAACTTAATTTTCCTTAAATAACATTTATGAATTAGCTCACTCTATTTTTCTTATAGAATACAATAAAAATAAATTACTAAAAATGACATTTTTCAAATATTTTTTCATAAAATATGGTGATATAATAATAAAAATTATACACTTGAAATAGCCCAGTCCCTTCCATAGAATGAGAGGCAAAGGCCGAGATTGTTTTAACAAAAATTAAACACTAACATTTACTGTTTCCTGCCAGAGAGAACAAGGGTTCCCTCCCCGCCTGCATCTACATTTTCCCTGAAGACGAAAACAAGGTTCCTGACTCTCCATGCTTTGTTTCTAAGCTCTAATCTTACTCGAGCTTTCCCAATACAAGTTATTCAATTTTACAAACATGTTGAGATCAAGGTTCTTGTAGGTCATGAATACATAGTTTGTTCATTTTTTAAATGTAATTTTCATCATATGTTTTAACACAAAGAAAGAACTCGAGAGGTTTAAAACCATAACCATATAATCAACTTCCCAGTGGTGCAAATGTTGCATAAAATCTCTGTTCGGGGCACACAATAAGTCCATTTGAAAGAACTATATTTAGGATTACAACTTTTGGTTTGGCCTAGGGAATGACATGAAAACCTATGGACCCCTAAATGGCCAAAAAAACATCATTTAGGGCCTACAAATGACCCTAGAAGTTCAAGACCCAAAAAACCATAGAAAAACTAATAATAATATAAAGAACCATTGAGTTAGTGGAAGAGTTGAGTGGCCACCAATATCCACCTAGATTAGAGTTCCAAATAAGTTTAGAGTCGGAGATAAGGTATGGTTGCATTTATATAAAGAACATGTCTTAAGATCCCATTAGAAGTGCCCCCTCGACTCTCCATTCTGATATAGGCCTTACACCAACACAAAGGTTGTAGGTGAAGATGCTTCTAAATCAAATATTTTTTTTCTTTGTATTGAAACTTATATTTAATGTGGAGCTACTTCAACCATATTTTCCACCTCTCATAGGCACCTCATGTTCCTACTTTGGCGCACGTGTCTCACTAGGATCTATATTAAAAAAGAAATTCCCCACTTGACGAAGAAACTCCACACAAAATGGACCACTTATTCATAAGGAGAGACAATTGATTCAATAGAATACTGGTGACCACCTATTTGTCCATTTTTCAACATTATTTCACGTCTTGGTAGTTATATTATAGTGTTTTAGGTCTCAAACTTCTGGTGCCTTTTTTGGGCATTTTCCTTGCATTTTTGGCATTTTTTCATAGGCCAAAGACACATAGTATGGATTGTAATGGTCCAAGAAACATCCTAAATGGAGTTTGCGTGCAAAATTTGTAACCTCGGGAATTTGATATATCAATTAGCCTCTTTAGGCCCACATTCTTTTTGGCACATCATTTCCTAAGGCTAGGGTTTTGGATTTTGGGGTTTTTTCATATTAGGACATCATACTTTATGTTAAAATTTAGTTTTGACATCTTGTAATGTTTTCTTGTGATTAAGATTAGTTGACACATCTCTCTTAATAGAGAAATTAACACCATTCCAATTAGTTTGTATCACTTTGCAATTTATAGTTTTTTTTTTTTCCTATTTTATTCATTAATAGAATTTGGATTTTGTTCTACTACTGTACTCTTTGCAATATATTTTCTATGTTTCCATTTATGTTTTATCATAATAAAATCCCCTTCAAACCTCACACCTATCTATGGATTTTTTTTTATTAGAAGCTTCTACCTTTAGATGGCCATGGGTCCAAATATTTGAATATTGGAGAAAATTGCCAACTTTTTTATATCTTTACAATGGTTAAGAACACGTGCTTCCTCATAATAGGTCATAGGTTAAAATATAAAGGGGTAGAGTATGTACACCTTCGTAGAATTTAGTGGACTCGTGTCCTTTATCCTACAAAAAATGAGATCACACTAAGAGTCATACAAACAATGAGATCACAAAAAGGTGTCACTCTCTAGCTTAGCCATGAACTCAAAAATAGATTATTAATAATATATTACAAATATTAGCTCTATTTAACCTAGATTAAGCTCAATAACTATTTTTCTAATGAAAAAATAAAATATAAAATATGCTTAAAAAATCTAGAGTAATGTTCAACATTTTTAAGTAATAAAATTTTATAACTTGTTTTATTTATTTTTAATATGAAAAAACATATGTCAAAAAATTATGTTAAGAATTTAAACTTTGGTGGTGGGTGTGTTAAACATTTGAAATTTCGTGGCTTCTCAATTGGATGGAAATCTGAGGCACGAGCACAAGGAGACTCGTACAGGAAAAACAACGCAGCCAACGGTTCCTTCTTGGAGATTTGAGGGTTGAGAATTTTTGGCCATTAAATTTTTTTGCTAAAAAAATTGTATGCAGTGATGGTTTCCAGGGACCTTTAAATGGGAAAAATTTAGGGATTCGAGGTCATGTTAAGTGCGACTTTAGGCATCCTATCGTGCTTACTCGTGTTTTCAACTGTCTCCATTTACTGAAATGTGGACTTGTTCATTTGAGATTTTGGGGATAGTGATATTATTGTAATAATTTTGGACTGGTGTTTTTTTTTATTATCTTTTGTTATAGCTTGGAACTTATATTGGCTGGTTAGATGTTGGAAGGTCCTTTAAACTAGGGCCAAACTAGGGCTGGGATGCCAAAATCAGCAATGTCACATGACAAACTGGTGAGGTCCTTCAGATTGTGGTTGGAATTCTAGAAATTGTTCTTTTTTCTTGTGAAGTTTATCCATAAGTTGTAATATGCTTGCAGGAACTAGGGTTGTAGCTTACTTATGGCAAGAACCAGTACTGAAGTTTCAAAGTGTGCTTCTAAGTTTTTACATTATGTAATGCTTCACACGCAGGTTCTCTGCTCGACATGGAAGGACGATGGCACTGTTGTTTTTTCTGTTGGCTGTGATAAACAAGCTAAAATGTGGCCACTGTTGACTAGGGGTTAGCTAGTGGCTATGGCTATGCATGATGCACCTATTGAGGAAATTACCTGGATTCCAGCCATGAGCTTGCTTGCAAATGGAAGCTGGGACAAGACACTTAAGTAGGTATATGATGGTTTTATTTGATTCCGTCTCTCCCTGCTTATTTATGTTATGAGGTTTCTTGTAAATGTTAGTGGAGTTGTGACCTTATGAATTGTAAACCCATTGGAGCATAGTGCCAAAAATTTTATATCTTTTAGGCTTTGAGTCAAATATAAACTTCTCATCTCACCAGTTTTTTTATAAAATTATATGAGATTAAAGGGAGAAAAAAATGTTATATTGTCCCAGGTCCTAGATTAACTACTCAACATTCTTCTTATATACCCAGCAGTTGTATGTCGATTACTGCTACAGCCTCGTGCCTATGCAAACCTTGTTAGAAATAGACACACCTTCCTTTTAATTTTCATCAGCATTGTATTCTTCAAATCTTCATATAAATTGTGTTGTCCCTGGTGATAACTTTTAATGTTTGGATCTCCTGATTGTAGTTGTCTATAACTCTTTCCTTTTATTCTATGCACTGCTTCACAGGTACAGGACCAAAGGTTGACTGGAACATTAGAAACTTGAAATCATTTAAGGCTACATCAACCTCTCCTTCAAACTTAGGTTGCAATCACGTTTTTTCATGTCTTTATCATTTTTCGCATAGCAGGGTCCATCATAAGTATGCAAGATGGGTACTCCTTGGATGACGAATTAAATTTTTCATCCAATGAGTACTCCTGCTCGAAATTTGAGTAAAGACTTTGGGAGATAATTTGAAAATGCGAGTTGAAAAAGTAGTTTATTATTTTATTATTTTATTATTTTTTATTATTTTTACCATTTTACTTTAAAAATGGTGAATCATCCCCCATGGTTGACATCATCATCTTGAATCCTAGTGGTTCTTATAAAGTTTATTTTTGTTGTACACTTTTCATAGGAGGCCAATTTTAAACCTCAAAATTCCAATAATGTCTGCCTTCGTTCTCTGTTCTTCTACCTCCTTCGTTGCTTGCACTTCTTCAATCCTCCTCTTGAGTCTATCTGCTTCTTTCTTCAATGCCTCCTTCATCTCCTTCACCTGTTTCAACGCCCTCTAGAGCTTTTAAACTTCTTCTTGTAGGTTGACAATAGGTGAAGCATGGGTTTGTTCGACCTTATTCTGAGGTCCTTCATTTATCTTTTGTTTATCCTTAAATGGATAAATAAGTATCTTGAATATTTCCTCATCAGTATCCCTCTCATGTGTATAAGACCACATGTGGTTGATAGCAACACAAAAATTAATAATCATAGATTCAGAATCATGTCTCCTAAATCTTATCTCTCCAAAATGATATGATTCAATTTCATCAGCCTCTTTCATGGCTTGGATGGTGCCATCAACTCCATGGTACCTGATCCTGATAGGAAACTTAGGCCATATTGACCTCTTTTCCCTCTTAATAGTACCTGTAGCTCGATGAGCAAATGTGTGATATAATATTTCCAACATAACCACTCTATCTGGATAATATAATTGTATAAAATGAGGATCTATTGATGCACCATATGGCATATACTCTGGTGTAGATTTCCTATTCATGAAAATACCAGTCTCCAATGCCTCCTATGACTGCGTGTGCTTGTTCCAAGAGGCATGGAAACTCTTTCTCAAATAAAAAAGAGTACACTGGAGCAATAAAATGGTTGTGTATTCTTGTAATCCCATAAGATCTTGTATTAAACATGTACTGGAGGAAAAGTCATGGACCATTTCGATTCTAGTTCTAGAAATTCATTTTCTGAAAAAATGGAGTCCAAAAGGTAGCTAGACATAAAGAAACTAGTAGGCTTTGCACTCTTCACTTCCTTGAAAGCTTTATATAATGAAGGGGACATGATTTCACTCCAATTGAATATTGACCCATGAGTACAAATTCCATTCACCATAGGCACCCATGATTCATCAAACATGGTGCCATCCTTTTCTCCATACAGTCTGGCCAACAACAACATGACTAATCTGAAATGATGCTTCATTCTAGTAGTTGGATACACCTTTGATATCCTTGTCTTAAATATTTTAGCATAAAGCCACCATTTTTTAGTAGCATGCTACGAGGTATGTCATCCATAGCCCTTTTCACCCATTCCTTAGATTTACATACTTCAGGCTCTGGGAGGAACTTTCTTGACAATATGTTGAAGGCCTGGTAGCCTCCAATTGGGCTCTGGTGTTGGTTTAGGATCCATCTATTGGACAAGTCCACCTAGCCTATGAGCTAGAATATTACCTCCACACAAGGAAGAACAGAAGATCTGGCAGTAATCCTATGGAGGCCCGATTTGGTCACATTCTTGTAAATGTTGATACTGAGGTTATGTTCAGGATCATTGTGGATGAGTTCTGAGAAATCCCCTGAGCCAAACATTTGATAAAATCTTCCCCGCTGAAAATATTCCTCATTGCTTATCTTGCATTCTGTGTCCCCCATGATGAAAGGATGATGCTCATCAATCAACACCTCTAAACATTTATTTGTTCAAAGTTTATTTGCATCTATCTTCATCCTTTTGAATTTCTTATCAATGCTTACACTAACTCAATACAACAAGCTTAATATTGTACAAGTTTTTCTACTCTGTTCATAGTACAGATACAGTAAATTCGTAATTATACACAATATACTTGTTCTTGATTACATAACAAACTTAGCTGATAAAACAAACCAATATTTGAAATGGAATTTGATCTACGGGTTGTCTTACATCACTCCGTATAACAAGAAGTTCAATTAATTACAAAATAAATATCATGTTTGATTTAACTGTGTATTGGTTTCACTTATCACCTAATGATAACCTGTTGTATAAATGCTGCCAGTTATAACTCCATTGCTTACCCTATTCACATAATAGAAGTAACCTATTGGTCTAAGATATTTATCTCCTTCATCACCTCCTTAAGCCACAACATCAAACACGGGATCTAAGGCTATTCTTGTTAGAGACACAATCAACATTCACTATGTTCTACCATATGAAGCAAGTGTTGATTGAACCAAGTGTAGTAAGTTTAGTAGGTGTAGTTTAATGTGAGTAGCAGGAGTGATAGCGGTAGTGGGCGGGATAGCTTGCTTGAAGATTATTGTCTGTGATATTTATTGAAGGAAGTTCTTATTCCCTTCTCCCTCGGGACATTGGTTTCCATGGGTACATGAAAACTTGTCGAAGCTATGCTATCTAGGACCACCATACCCACTAGCTCTGAGAAGGTCCTTAAATAAAGGTGTGTGTTTGGGTGGGGCACCTTCCTATCTATCAGTAAGTGACTCAATCATAGAATAATATCATATGCAAGGATATATCTCATGACATATGTAATTACGCCTTTATTTTTAGCATCAAATCAAATGGCTTTCCATAGGTTCTTGAGCCCTAATATCCCCCCCCCCACTGACACGGTCATAACTTCATATCAAATTTGCTCGATTGACCATATGGATTTAATGCGAAAATCATTCATATGGATGAGGGTTTATCCCCTAGCACAAGGTTGGGGGGTGAGAATCTCTTTCAATCAATTATTTGTTCAATAATTTAAGAGCGTAATTACATAAATAATGATTTCAAAATTACATATATAATCATAGCATTTTCTGCTAAAACATAATTATGTATATAATAAATCATAATTACATATATAATTAGGGTAGAAATTCATAACTATAGATATAATATATGCAAGGACCAATGGGAAAATGAAAAAGTGTAATTACATATATAATACAACATTGCCGAAGAAAAGAATAAGAAAAGCACAATTACATATCTAATAAAACATCTCTTCAACTAAGAAATTTGACACAATGTTCACAAGAATCATCCTCTTCAGCATTGAAATACATTTGGGGGGAAAATGGCAAGAGAAATAACCCCTCCTAGAACAATGAAGTTATTGTAAGAACTTAATTGTTCCAAAGTCACTCTCTCGGAAGAGGAGCAAGAGAGTATGCCTTCCCATCTAGATCGTTCGGGTGACTCGCAAATGATATTGGTGAAGTAGGCATAGCGTAAATAAATCTTGCCAATACCACCCATCCTTAGGACTATAAGACAAAGCTGAATTCCACCAAAGAGTGAGCATAAGACAACCTTGTATCATAACTATGCACCCCCTTTATGACCCCCAAAATGAGGAGGATAAGGACCAAGGATAATGCCTAATGAGAGACGAATTTGATTGATTTGCAAAGATTTGTAATTAATATTCACAAGAAGAGGAATTATTCAAGGAAAAGGAGGTATGATTCATATGATTTTGAGACCGGACATGAATAGATTATAGCTGCATATCTTGAGGGTACTATGCCGCGAAATCCATGCTTCACACAGAGTGGATTTCGATGCATTAGTTGTGGCACCAAGTTTTTTAGTTCAATCAAACGGTGGCAGGGCGGTGGAACATGGATTTGGTTAGAGTTATAATGATTGAGATAGATTATTCATGGATTGAAATCCATTCAATCAGCAGGTAACCAGGTCAAGTTGCTTACCTGTATATTAGCTTTGGTATGGAGAGTCTGTCTAGGTGGTTTATACTATCCCTAGGCATGGAAATCAATCAATGACGAGTTGAAAGCATTGAGTGAGTAAAGCTTCATCCCTGTATGATAGTAACGTATAAAGATTGGTTAGGATGTTTCTCACACCCCCGGTTGAGTGAACGAGCATTAGCTGGACCATTCAAAATTTTCTATTATGGCATCTCCAGAAAAAAATGAGTTCGCTTAGGAAAGAAATCTATTAGCTATGCTATTAGCTAGCTTTCTTCAGCCCACACTGGACATCCTATTGAACCCCTTGTAGGAGGTAGTAGTGATTCTTTCTTGTCATCATACTTTTTGATATGCATCATGTTATGTATTTAATACTACATAATCCATTTAGGTATCGTGATTCAATGGACCAGCTTCTAGAAAAGCCCTTGAAAGCTGAAATCACATTAATATTTTTTGTGTTGGTTGATAGTTGTTTATCATAGTCCCATATAACAAGTTTTTCAAGCTAAGATAAACTAGATCATAATTTATGATATCTAAGCAGACATGGAGCTCCTTTCAATTTATTATATACATGTACCTTATTATCCCAATATAGAACCATGTGCTCCATGGCAATGAATTTTTGTGCACTGGCTTAGCTAATCTATAATCATAATGGTATGCGTATTTTTCTAGTGATCGTCATTCTGTTTTTTCTCCAACACAGTTGAAGAATGCAAGAAAAGCATCAAATTTTACTGTAGGTCACCCATTATTTTTGTTGTATCACTACATAGTAGTTTCAAAGGACCAAAAGGTAGAATGAATATTAATCATAGAAGTCCACCACTTTCTACTGCTGATCATACATGTACAAATTCTTGCCATTAGATGCTTCTTATTGGATAATACCAAGGCCAATGTGATCATATAGTGCCAATAGCATTGCAATGTTGGTTGAAGATAAACCCAACAAATGGGCTTCTATATTGGAGAAGACCAAGTGCGAGAAGAACTTTCTTCTTCAATGTCTACATTAGCATCAATATTACTAGTATTAACAAAAGAAGGGGATTTCGCGACCTCTCTAATTTTCTCAACCTGTCTTCCTGGTTGTGAGACATCATTTGCACTCTTCTTCATTCTCTTCCCAGGTCAACCTTTCTGTTCAGAATCACCATCTATTCTCAAATTTTAAGGATCAATTTGTTTTAGAGGTACCTTTGAATCCTTCCTAGTTATCTATGCATTTTTAGGTTTTGAAGATGGATTCCTCTCCAAATTAAATTTTCTCTTTCTAGTTCCTACATTTCCAGTATATAGTTTACTATCATTCTCTTGTGCTACTGCAGAATCCTCTAAATAAGCATCACTTTCAACATTGATCTGAATATATTTTGTTGTACTCGACATGCCTTTTCTCTTTCTCTACCTATCCTTACCCTACATAGGTCCTTGCTCCTTTATCTGCTGCTCCAGCTGAGCATCATCCAGCAACAAGGAAACAATGTCTTCATCATGCACTAAACCATCTTGTGCATGACCCCTTGTCACAACAAGTTGTTGAACAATATTTTTTTTACTAGCTTTGTGCAAAATTTTCTCTTCAATATTCTCCTTGCAAATCAGTTTGTACACTGTGACCTCCTTCATTTTTCCAACATGATGTGCCCTGTCCATGGCCTATAATTCCAAAGTTGGAATCCAATTAGTTTCATAAAATATCACAGTATCAAAAACTGTGAGATTTATTCCCAGGCACTCAGATCTTCTGCCCAACAAAAAGTAAAATATATCTTGCTTGTTCTGGAAGTCCTTGACCATGTCACGTCGATCCATTATGGTTGAAGATCCATCCAAATGAATATATTTGTACTTGTTGTAATTCATGTAGTTCGAAATAATATTGAGCATTTTAGTCATTTGAGAAAACAAGATAATTCAATGGTTTCTAGCACGTAGGCATTTTAGAAAAGCATCTAATGTCTGTAGCTTCCCAGAATTTGTAAGCATTTTTTAAAAATCAAAGCTTTGGAAAGGAGGTAAAGATCCAAATAATCTATTTGTAAGATGAAGAAATGGTTGTTCAGAGTGTAAATCTGAGTCTATTTATTTAATCAAATACTCAGGATCCTGAGGTTTTTTAGGACCCTTGAACTTGGATGTACAAGAAAAACCAACAAGAAGATTTTTCATCAATGGATGATGAAGTTCTGAATTCTAATTTGAAAAACCCCTTGTCTGAGCAAATGACATCAATTGGGGGAACTCGAATTGGCATAATGAATGAATAAAAATATTTTAATAGTCCAATATTATTGAGAAACTCGTCTTTATGGGAGATGACTAATCCTTCATATTGTACATTTAGTGGACCAGTAGCACAGTTTCTTCTCCAAAAGGTTGACTCTACACATCTTGGCATCATCAATGATCTAGTGACAACTCTCACTTTTTCTTATTCAATATGATCATACTGCAAGATATCCTTTTCACTTTCCAGGAAACCTTCAATAATCTGATATAAAAATTGGTGATCCCATTTCGCAAAAGAATAAAGCAACTGCTCCACAACTGAACCTGTAGCAAGAAAAGAAACCTTAGATGGAAAGAGGTCAATCATTTGAGAAATGCATAATGTCCCACTTTGAGCAAGAAAAGCATATTCCCCTTCTTCTTGCAATATAAAAATTGATGAATGAATATTTTCAGGCGAAGAGACATTAAAAAATCTTTTCAAAAAACTCTGCCAAAAACCCTCAACTAATCCAGAGTAGAAAACGGGTAGATTCTGAATACCCTCTCTGTAGAATATCTTGGGAATCTTGTATTATATAAGATTTCGACTTCCAGTAGAGTGTATATCTTCTAGTTCAACAAAATGTGGTGGTAAAATATAATTCTCAATTTATCTGAAGTTCATAAACATGTTCCCTTGATTCCTTTAAAATAACCCTAGACGATTGCATACCTTCCACAACTGGATAAAAATGTTCATGAGGTTTTCAACCTTTTTGTAGTTTATATGACCTCAGGCACTATCAAGTAATTTAGCTACAAAAATCTTGTTCCTGACAGCTTGATAAGAGGATTTGTGGCAAGAGCTAAATGTACAGTTCATAGTTACTTCCTTTTTATTGGTCATTTCGATGATCACATCTTTCTTTACTCGACGCAACATAAAAGGCTTTAGGACATCATGTAGCTAATTAAGTTGGCGTTCATTCAAAGTGCCTCCATGCTCTGCATGGTTTTCTATGCCTTTGGAGAACCATTCATTTTATTGCTCATGGCTATCCAACAATGTTGGCATGATAAAATGAAGCAGTTCCCAAAGTTATGACATGTTATTTTGAATGATAATTTTAGTAATAAAAAGGTGATTTTGATAGTTGAAACCCAAGAGAATTTTCCACCGTTTACTATTTGAAATCTTAATCACTTGAGATTTATCTAAGACCATATACTCCCATTTAACTCTCCTTAAGTACTTCTCATTAGTTACAACTTGCAAGGAGCTAGTAACTTGTGAAAAGTATACAAAAACTTGATTCCCTTCAATAAAGTCGTTTAGGATTTATATTTTTTCGAAGTACAATCAATTCATTACCCCAATAAGGGAGAGATATGAAATCAGGATAGAACCTTCCAATTTCATATGTCAGGTGCAACCACAAGAAATGGTCCCCATATGTTTTTTTCCTCAACTAAATGAGTTTAGAATGCCATTTCTTGAATGGTCTTTCCTAAGTCCATTTCATCACCTAAGATGCCATTCAGTCCCTGTTAATAAAAAATTACAAACCGTTGAAGACCCTTGAGTTGGTACTGTTTCAGAATACGAATTAACATTTTTGGTGTTTGCACTGATGAGGTAAGAAGCATTGAGGAAGGGTTGAGGAAATCCATGTTACTATAACCTTCAACCACATCTTCCAGTTTCAGGCTATCAGCTCCACGAAATTTTAAACAGTCGTCATCAAATGCACTTTCTATGTTCAGAGAATGCATTCTTTGCAACTCTAATGGATTATTCATTAAATGTAGTTTCATCTGGATATTATTCCTCCCTTGGTTTCACATCATTTATGTTTTGACCCACATCTGATTCGACAGTAGAGGCTCCAACAACTAGCATTGAAGGTTCATTAGGTCGAGAAGTTGTTTTATTCTGCATGAAATGACTGTAAAGCTTTGTCTCTAAAAGTAAAAATTTTCGCCTCTCTTTTTACCTTTTAACTTCTCTAAGATCTTCCCCACACTTCAAAGCTTCTGTTGCATCCCTCTCTTCCTTTTTCCAGATTTCAACCTGTTCTTTGTCTACTTTTTTCCATAATAACAGTATATCTCGAGCTAATTTTCTGGTGTGCATTGATGCAACCTTCATCAAATTCAAGGACCATGTAGATCTAGCCTTAAAAAAATTTTGGAAATATTATGCAAATTTTTTAGCATCATTTGATTTTTTTCTGTGATATAATGAGAAATTTTATGGAGTTTTGGCAAGTTCCTTTTGACAATGTTGGCCGAGTTCTTTTCAATTTTCTCAACATCCTCCCTTTCAGCCATAAATAGATATTTTTTTATGGGATGCTTCTTTGGTAGCTTGTGTTTAATAATCTCATAGCTACCCCATTTCTCCAAGAACTTCACATAAAAAACTTGTAAATTTCTCGTTTCATACATAATAATCCTTTGAATTTCTAATGATTCTTACTATGCTAGCAATGCTTCCAAATCAGAGTCAAATACTTGCAGACAAAACTTTTGGCTTGAGTCACATGATGATGATAGCACTTTCCACCCGCCCTGAAGAGTCTCATGCTTTGGGGAAGTTTCTCCCATTCCAGCACAGTTCTAATTTCTTATCCTTTAATTAGCAACCACCATGGAAGACAAGTTCTCAAATCTAGCCTACCCTTCAAAAAAATTTCCTATATTTGAACATATATAAAGTTTGGCAAGTTAAGAGATGGTGCTAATTTGTCATAAACTGGCGAAATTTTAAAAACAACTCCCTCTTATATCTCCAGTAAACCATATGTTGATGGATGAGGACCATGTTCAGAAGCAATGTCAAGATGGTTGTAACACAGGGGCTTCACTGTGGGAGCAATACCATACCACGTGGGTTCATATTGGGAGATATATAATGAGGAAAAAATGACATTATATATTTGGGGATATATAGGGGTAAAGGGTTTTTATATTGGAAGGTATAAAAAATGGAGCTCAAAGTTAATCAAAAATATGAAGGGGTATAAAAAATGTTAATGAAAAAATGGATACCTACAATATATAGTGAAAGTAGGGGCTTTTTAAATTGGGAAGGTGTATTGGGTTTATATTGGGAGGAGGTTAAATAATGTGATTTTTAGAGGTATTTTCCAATATCTGCTCAAATTAAGGGTATTGTTTAATATGTTATGATTGCACGTGATATGTTATAGGTTCATTGAGTGAAGCCCCTGTGGGTTGTAATTCCTTGGATTTTGGACTACATCATCTATGTGAGGACCTGGCAAAGTAGGAACATCTAATCCATGCAGATTCCTCTCATATTTTAGAACCATTTGAGAAACATGAATTAAGTTCCAACTCTTCTCATTTTAAGTATGATTTTCTGTGGAGGAACCTATCTGGGAAACAACAGCTGTTGCTGCTTTCAACATATTGGATTTCTTGAACTTTAGTGCATGTTCCCGAAGCATGTTTCGATAATATTACTTTGATAAGTGCTTCTCAAAGGCATAATCATATTCATCATTTCTATCTGCATCTTTCCATGCAAATGAGTCATAACAAACCTCTGGTTCAACATGGTACAATTTTGTTTTTAAAGCCATCTCTGATGGTAAATATAATGGCCTCTTAGCCCAACCACCATTTATTTGTGCAAGCAATGTGTCACAAAATTTAATTCCATTAATTTCCACTTGACTATTGCTAGTGTAATTATCGTATCATCCTAAGCATCCTGTGGTACTTGATAATTCCATATAGAATCTACATTAAAGAGTTCTGAATATGAACAATTATTTTTAGTCAGATGGTAGCCATTGGTATAAGGCAACTTGTGCTCCATCATAATATTGGGACAAAATAAACTGATATCACCTACAGGACTAGTGATTAGACTTGTAGCCTTTTATAGGGCACCTACAAGATAATTTCTCAACGAAACCCTCCAAAATCGAGTGGTGGGGGATATGTATTTCATTTAGGAATCATACCATTAACTAATGGGTAGTCAATACCCTAGGTTACATGTGTCTCCTTAAGCTAGAATAAACCTTTGAAGCTTATGAGAATGGTGGAGAAATCTATTTTTTGAGGACTAAGCCATATCTTCTTCTACCATATTTCTATTGCTATGTCGCTTGCTTGCTTCTTGTTTATTCTGAGTTACCACTTATCCCGTGTGAACACCGACTTTTTCAAATAGGATCATTGTTGTTCTTATTTCATTTTTTTTCTTTCTGTATCTTTGTTTTGTTCATTAACCCACAATACGTGATTAGTATTTAGTGTTTAGTATTTAGTGTTTACAAAATCTATTACTTTCTCGAACATATGCCAAATTTTAAAAAATTATTTAGCATTGCTTGATTAACATGCCAAAATTGTTATCTTCTAGTGTTGAATGAAATAAAATATCTTCCCTATGAATCCAAATTTGGATCACCCTTTAAAAGGCTTCTTAACTATTGTAAACTATATGACCAATCCTCATTAACATGTACAACTTAATATATGGGCCAAAATGTGGAGAGGGATCTTCAATTAGGGTAACCTTTGAATTGGAAGACATGAGTTGCCTATTTATATCATGGTACAAATTTTTGATTCAAAGAGATAAGTTTTCAAAATTTGATATCATCATGGAGAACACAATCAGAAGACATGGACCTAGGAAACATTGGGAAAAGTCTAAAAAAATAGAATAATTTGGATTTACCCAATAGAAAATTGGCACAAAATTCCACAATTAAAATAAATTCCAAAATAGTGGCTTGCCTAGTTGGTAAAATTGAGGTGCTAAAATTGCCCATATTAGTGTTCAAGCCTCTTTGATGAAAAGATTGTGTTTGTGCTTATTGATGCAACCACACAAAAAACAATTGTTGAAGTCAGATGTAAGTTGTGAGCATATTTTGGTAGAATGAATGCCCCTCACTCACAACTCTTAGTGGATGCCATTGGTTCTGATTTGTCTCGCTTATCTAGCCACATTGTGGTAAGAGAAGGCTACTTCAAATTCTCTCTTCGAGGCATACAAAAGGGAAAAATTTTCAAAATATTTCAAGGCAGTCATCTCTATCAAACTTCCTTTTCAAAATCTCGGGTCAAGCTTGTTGACTAGCTTTGGGAAACATAATTAAGCTCATTGCATATTGGTCGAACTTAGCAATATTTGACTAGGTTTGGCCCAAACTCAAACAAATAAGACATTTATAGAAAAAATTTACAACTCTTATGGTAGGAGTCACCATAAGCTCATTGGTGACTCCTCCATCACCAATGAGAATATGGTGATGTTCATATATGCGAAAAAAATGTTAATGTGTCTTTTCAGAGTATAATTATGTAATGTATAAATTAAACAAAAAATCAAAAAAATATTCACATTAAAGTGTAAGACTCACCAATTGAATACTCTAGATATGGAGTTCCATATCGTTTTATACTTTTTCGTAAACATAATAATAAGCCTATTTATTGGTGCTAAATCTTTCCCCATGATGAACAGGTTTTGCAAGGACTTAGTTATAATGGTTTATCCAAACTGTGACATTAAGGTGAGACAACATGCAAAACTATGTTTGGTGAGAGAGTGATTCATAAGCTTAGTGCCATTTTGTATGTTGTTGGTTGTTTTAACATATAATATTTGTCTTATTTAAACTTCACTCTTTAATAGTAAAATCCACCAATCTTAAGGTAGAGAATCAATCAAATGAAATTTAAGATGATACCATTTAAAACTAAAAGCTTTGAGCCCATTGTGGTCTAGAGGCAAGCAGTGAGGTGATTGGGATTTTTATTTACATGGATACCTAGGTTCAAAAATATTGAAGTGTATTTTTGTATTATGTGGCTATTTTTGCTTTGAGGTTCTTGTCTTCACACCCTTTTGTTAGTTGAAGTTCTTGTGGGAGGACATAGTTATCATTGAGAGGGAAAGAGTGCTTTCCTTGTATCAATGCAATTGCATATTTTGATATTCATGCTTGGTGTGGATTTGGAAGTTTTTGAAAGTCCCTTGGATATTTTGTTGTTGTAATGAATATTAGCCAAACTTTGTGCTTACAATTTTAACATAGGTTTAGTTGTTACATTTCAAAATCAGTGTTATTTATCGTTGTATTTTGACATCTTGAATTAAATTAATAACGAGAAACACTCCCAATTAGTTTTCTACACCATAACCAGTTGAACTCAACCATGTAGTTCATTATTCATAATTTCATCGTATGTACTCACTGTTTTTTACTTTTTGGCATGCAAATTAGTGTTTTAGAGGAAGCTGTTTTATGTTGTTACAACATATTTACATGATTCACAAGGTGAGAAATCAATATTTTGTATAATTGCAGATTTTATGTTTGATAATTATAGGTCATTTATAGGCTATAAATGTCTTCAAATTTTAACCTCTAATTGAGTATTAAACTTTACGTAAAGTATCTTATATGTAAATAATTTTCCCTCCACCTACTTTTCATAACTTCCATAACCATTAGGTAAGGACTTGTAGCTTTGATGTTAATTTGCTTCTTTAGTAAAATATTTTCCAAGACTTTACAAAGCTTTATAATTGATTGAAAGTTATATAATTTACAATTTATAAAGTTTCAAGGTATAATATTTTAAATATTAATCTTTTAAAGGGTATAGAGGAGCACCTACTTTACAAGAAGGAGGTTGTTGGTTCAATTGCATCGTGCCCTAATATTCATATAGAATGGTGACGATCAATTTTTGGTGACAAAGGCTCTTTTGACCATCACCAATGAGCTTATGGTGACATTTTTCGACCCTCACCAGAATATGAAATGGTGACGGTCAACGATCACCACCATATATATATGCATCAATAGTGAAGGTCATGAAAGGTCCATCACCATAAATTATTGTAGTTCATATGAAATGGTGACGGTCAATGAACGTCGCCATATATATGCATCAATAGTGATGGTCATAAAAGTTCCATCAAAAGAAATTGTTGTTATTCATATGAAATGGTGACGGTTATTATCTGTCATTATAATTATTATTTGTGATGAACCTTGAATGTCTATACAACACTTATATTTTTTGCAATGCCACCTTTGGTGACGTTCCACGTTTTGGTGATGGAGGCTAATGTCTATCACCATTTCTCACATGAAATAGTGACGGTCACTATCCATCATTATAAATAATTATTAGTGACCTACTTTGAATGTCACCACAACACCGATACTTTTGGCGATACAACCTTTGGTGACGTTCATTTTTTTGTGACAAAGACTCTTTTGACCATCACCAATGAGCTTATGGTGACATTTTTCGATCATCACCAATATCCCTTTTTCTTGTAGTGATTATAAACCCAAGGGAATAATATTAAACCCAAGGAATAAATATTATAAACCCAAGGTATATAAACCCCAAGATAAATATTATAAACCCTAAAATATCTGTGGTTGAGCATGGTTTACCCTAGTTTATTTTCATATTGAGCAATCCTTGTCCCAATGCAATGTAGGATGATGGGAGATCTTTTTTGATCATTATTGATTGCCATATTGATGCAATATTCTCCAAAATGTGACGTTGGAAAATGTATATCCTGTGAATAATATTATACCCTAGGAATAAGAACCCTTAGGTTAATAAACCAAAGGGATCGACATTATAATCTGAAGCGATTAATAAATCAGAATGACTAATACTAAAAACACAAGGGGTTATAAAACCAAAGGAATAATATTAAAATAAAGGGATAAATATTATACACCTAAGTTATATAAACCCTAAGATAAATACTATAAAACCTAAAATAAGCATGGTTGACCATGATTTACCATGGTTGATTTTCATATTGAGACTAACCAAAAGGGATTAATAAACCAAAAGTATTAATACTAAAAACTCAAGGTATTATAAAAAAAGGGAATAATATTAAACCCAAGGTATAAATACTATAAACCCAAGGGACTAATAAATCAAAAGGATTAGTACTAAAACTAAATGGATTATAAACCCAAGGGAATAATATTAAACCCAAGGTATAAATATTATAAACCCTGGGTGTTTAAACCCAAAGATAAATATAATAAACCCTAAAATATATATGGTTGACCATGGTTAACCATGGCTGATTTTTATCTTGAAACAATCTTTGTCCCAATGCAATGTAGGACGATGACCGACCGTGATTGACCATTATTGATTTCCATATTGACACAATCTTTGTCACAATGCAATGTTGGACCATGGAAACCCTATGGATAATATTATACCCTCGGAATAAGAACCATTATGTTAATAAAACCAAGGGATTGACATTATAAAACCAAGGGATTAATACTAAAAACCCAATGGACTAAAAACCCAAGGGAATAATATTAAATTAAATGGATAAATATTAAACACTTAAGTTATATAAACCCTAAGATAAATATTATAAACACTAAAATAAACATGGTTGACGATGATTTACCATGGTGGATTTTCATATTGAGACAATCCTTGTTAGAATCCAACGCAATATAATGATCAACAATGTTTGACCATTATCGATTGCAATATCAACGTAAATTTGTCACAATGCAATGTTGGAATGTGGAAACCCAAGGAATAAGAACCCTTAGATTAATAAACCTAAGTGATTGACATTATAAACCCAAGGGATTAATAAACCAAAAGGATTAACACTAAAAACCCAAGGAATTATAAACCCAAGGGAATGATATTACACTAAAGGGATAAATATTATTAACCCAAGGTATATAAACCCCAAGATATATTATAAACCCTGAAATAAACATGGTTAACCATTATTTACCATGGTTGATTTTCATATTGAGACAATATTTACCCTAATGTAGCGTAGGATGACGATCAACCATGTTTGACCATTTTTTATTTCCATAACAACACAATATTTGTCATAATGTGACATTGGACTGTGGTTGACCAAGGTTGATTTTCATATTGGAATAATCATTGTCACCATGCGATGTTGGACAATGGTTGACCATGATTGATTTCACACAACACGACTGGCCATGGTTGACCATGCTTGCCATGACTAACCATGGCTCACAAAGATTGACTTTCGCTGACCATGGTTTATATTAAACCCTAATATAAAACTGAATATTGTAAAACCTAACATCATAATCCCCAAAATATTAAAATCCCTAAGATTAATATTATAAAACCTCGAAGTTAAATATATTAGACTATAGAATTATAAACTATGACATTAGTATTTTAAACCCTCGCATTAATATTGTAAACCCTGACATTAATATTGTAAACTTTTGGGATTAATATTATAGACCCTTGCGATTAATATTATAAGGCCTAGTTAATATTATAAACCCACGAAATTAAACTCTTGGGTTTATAATATTAATCAAATAGGGTAGACTTTTTGTTAATATTTAATATTTATAGTATTAAAGATTAAATATTTTATAACTATCAATATTATTAATATTAATGTTACTATTTAATGTTATTAATAATTTTAACATTATTATGTTAATAAAATTTAAAAATTATTATGATTAATAATGTTATTAAAATGTTTTTCAAACAATATTAATATTGTGTTAATCATGTTATTATTTATAATAATATTAATAATAATATTGTTTTTAATATTAATTTTAATGTTACTGTTATTTTTTTTTTGGTCTAACCCATGGGGATTTGAATATTGAATCCCTTTCTTAACATAAGGCTATCACCAGCATGAGTTTCAGAACGAGCGCGCGGGCTTCTGAGGAGCGGCGATTGGGTTGAAACTTTGCAGATCCCTGATCTCAGCTCCGCAGCCCTGCCATCCAATCCGTGTAGTGCAAGACAGATCTCTAAGCGGCACTCTCACCTGATTCGCCTCATGAACACCTCAGGGGGGGTTCGACCCCCCCTACCTTCAAGCCTTTCATTCTCGGTAGCATTCCCTCGGATACCTCCAACATCCCATCCAGCTCCAAATCTGAGCGAAACAACAATGAATCGACGCCAAAAGGATCTGCATCTGCGGGGCACACTCCATGTCAACACAACGTGCAAGATCCATCCCCATGCAAGCCCATCTCGTAGAAAATACCTAGACTAATCATTGAAGATCCATGGATCTACGAATACAAAGACCACATGAGTAAGAATGCCCTGATCTGCAGATTCATGGGGGTTCAACTTAATGAAAGGCTCTCTGCTGGTGGATAAACCAGAAATAGAAACCCAAAGGGGACTATGATCTTCAACTGGGATCGAGAAGCTTTTTCACCATCATCTTCGCTCACAGGGACGATAGAGATAGCATCTTCGAAGGAGGTCCGTACTTCTACAACTCTGCAGGATTATACATAACGTATCTGAGACCAAAATTCACTCTAGAACAGGAATATTTCAAAAAAGTTCCAGTATGGATTCGCCATCACTCTCTGCCTGTGGATTACTGGAACAAGCACATCTTGGAGGCCATAAGAGACCAGCTGGGAGTCTTCATCAAAGCCTCAGATCTCACATCACAAGGTAAGTACACAACCTATGCTAGAATCTATGTTTACCTGGATATATCAGGACCCCTCCCAGGCCATATGGAGTTGATCCATAAAGGATTGCAATGGAATCAAACCACTGATTACGAAAATATCCCATTCAGATGTCGAACATGCTGACAGCATGG
The DNA here is from genome assembly GCA_034641835.2 of Pinus albicaulis. Taxonomy (NCBI): domain Eukaryota; kingdom Viridiplantae; phylum Streptophyta; class Pinopsida; order Pinales; family Pinaceae; genus Pinus; species Pinus albicaulis. Next base: position 1,364,107,164 of record CM076570.1, read on the forward strand.
ACATCTCAGTCATGGCTGCCCTGCTAATCAACCATAGCCTCAGGCCCAAAAGGAACAAGTGGCTACTCCAACACCTGGTTTCACCTCCATCTCAAGAAAGAACAAAGGGAAGAAAGGCAAAAAACCTCTGAAACCCCCCACCAATACTACCCCCACTAAGAATGCCTCCACCCAGTAAAACAGCTTTGAAGTTCTGAGTAATCTTGACTCATCGGAGTACCCTATAGTCTCTTAGGCCCCCACTAATCAAGATCCAACATTATTAAGTCAATCCTTGATTACAACCAATGCTCCAAGCACAACCTCTGATTCAATCCATGCCCAGGCACCGCAACACAAACCAGAAACCTCTCCCATCCAGAATAATTAAAGCCACACCTCATTGCAAATCCCTCAATGCACAGAAATGCAAACGTACCAGCCCTCCATAACCACTTCAAGAAATCCTCTGGAGGAGATCCTAGGCGATCTAGATCTCCAAAATTTCAATGAGCAATGGTCCAAACTGGGAGTCGATGCCATTCCCCAAGAACGCTTGGAGAAGATAGAAATGGCATACTTGCAGCTGGAATACATCAACTAGAATGCAGCCAAAAGGAAATGGGGAAATAGCAGCCAAACAGGCATTCAAGCCAACCTGGATCTGGATCAATACAAGCCAAAAGGACCAGGTAGAAAAAGAGGGCACAAATCCACAAGATATCAAATGCAAGAGCTAGGCAGATGCCTAATCAATGAGGGAAAGATTAGGGCCTTGGTCCTATCTGCGCCAAAGGTAGCTCAATGAAAATCACAACCTGGAACATCAGGGGGCTCAACGCCACCACTAAAAGAAGGATCCTGAAAAACCGCTTATTCTCGCAGCACCCAGACATCGTACTTCTGCAAGAATCCAAATGCTCTCCCAAAGGCACAGAAACGCTCAAAAAACTCATTTCCAATATTCATCAATGCATAAGCATAGATTCCATCGGGCAAGCAGGAGGGCTACTCACGTTCTAGAAAAAAAGAAAATTCTTCTTGCAGAATGCTCTGTCCACCAAGCACTCATTATCGGTCATTTTCAACATGCCAGAATCAGGGCAATCGATCTGCATCACCAACGTGTATGGACCCCAACGAATCCAGGAAAATTTAGAGATGCTGCTAGACCTGGACGAAGTCAGACAACACCATGGGGAAAATCACTGGATTTTAGGCAGAGACTACAATATGATCACCAATCTAGCAGAGAAAAAGGGAGGTTTACGAAGATTGGATAAGGAATCGGAAGCATTCAACACCTTTTTTGTTGAATCCAAACTCATTGACATCCCCACAGTCAATGGTCTACATACATAGAATAATAAGCAAGGAGGAAATAGGCAGATAGCATCAAGGCTCGATAGGCTCCTCATGTCGGAATCCATTCTGCTGCAAAATATTGACATGGAGGCGAACATTCTGCCTATTGGAGGATCTGATCACTGGTCAGTGCAGATCCACTTCACCAATTTGGATAAGCCCCACAACATACCATTCAGATTCGAAGCCTTCTGGACAGAGCACCCATCATTCATGCAAAACATACAAAGCTGGTGGACTCAAGCCACCATAAGGAGCAACAATATCATGTACATATTCCAACAGAAGCTCAAAGAAATAAAAACTAACCTCAAACGCTGGAAAAAAAACACCTTTGGTGACATATTTCAAGCCAAAAAAGAACTCGAGGAAAAAATGGTGAACCTACAGCAAACATTGATCAAAGAAGGGCCCAATGATGAAAGAATTGCTCAAGAATTGAATCTGCAAAGGCAATGGGAAGAACAATTAAAACAGGAAGAGCTGCTGTGGAGATAGAAATCGAGGGTGCAATGGTTAAAACAAGGAGAACGCAACACCAGTTTCTTTCACAAGTCAACCATCCATCATAGAGCATATAATCGCATCCTCTTCCTCAAAAAAGATAATCGCGATCAAGTCTATACAAGGGAGCATATAGGATATGAACTCAACTCTTATTTCACCTCTCTTCTCAGTGATCCCATCCAAGATAGAACCCAAGCCATCAATGAAATTATTGCTGCCATTCCCAGCTTAGTTACTGTTGTGTAACCAGCTCCAAAAATAGAATAAAAGAGATATCAACGCCTTAGAATTGAGCCACTTCGAGGGGGCAACCTCCAATACATTACACAAATGAACAATTCTTGGATGATACAATTTAAAAAACCTCCTTTCTATATATATGAGTCCATGGGGCCATAATGTAATCCTAGTGGGCCATAATGTAATCCTAGCCGACCTAACAATAATAATTTAATGGCAGAATAATAACAAAATGGGGGTTACAAAGGTACAATAATAACAATAAGGGGGTTACACTAACAACAATAAGGGACTGTACTAGTAATATAGGGACCTAACATGCCCCTCTCCTTCAAAAAAGTGTTGTCCTCAACGCTTGAGTAGCTCTGGGTGCTTCTGTATAAAATTCTCATCCTCCATGTAGAATCTTCAGTGGGTAAGTTCTTCCACTTGATGAGATACTCTGAAATTGATCGATTCCGTAGTTGTCGAGTTCTTGTTTCCATGACCGCTTCGGGTTCCAATATGATTTTTCCTTCCTCATCAAGTTCTGGCAATATTGTTTGAACTGGAAGATTTTCTCCTATAACCTTCTTTAAGCATGAAACATGGAAAACTGGATGTACTCGCGAAGAAGGAGGAAGCTCCAATTTGTATGCCATAGTACCAATCTTTTGCAACACCTTGTAAGGACCATAGTACTTTGGCGATAATTTATTATCCTTCTTTGCTTGCTTGAGGGACATTTGTTTGTATGGTTGTAGCCGTAAAAATACCCAATCTCCTACATCAAAACTTCTCTCGCTACGATGTTGATCTGCCTGTTGTTTCATTCGATTTTGTGCCAAATTCGGGTTATCCTTTAAGAGTTGGAGAACTTCTTGCTGATGCTCGATGTGATCTTCCACTGCTTGAACCTTCGAATTTTCCCTTAAAGATGATGTGATTGATGGTGGATGATATCCATAAAGTGCCATAAATGGGGTCATTTTTGCTGCAATATGGAAGGAAGTTTTATACCACCATTCAATGAGAGGTAACCACTTGACCCATTGTGTTTTTTTATCAGATACAAAACAACGAAGATATCCTTCCAAACATTTATTTACTATCTCAGTTTGACCATCAAATTGAGGATGATAAGATGAGCTATGAGCTAATTGAGTACCCAAACAAAAAAATAACTCCGTCCAAAAATTTCCAGTAATAATGGGATCTCTGTCGCTCACAATAACCCTTGGGCTTCCATGTAGCTTTTGAATTCTGTCCATAAATGTAGTAGCAACTGTACTTGCTTTAAATGGATGAGATAATGCATAAAAGTGTGCAAACTTGGTAAGTCTATCAACTGCCACCATGGTGACATTATTTCCTTCAGACTTAGGTAAACCTGTGATAAAATCCATTTAAATCTCCTCCCAATGTTGACTTGGAATGGATAAAGGTTGTAGAAGTCCCGAGGTCTTAATTGTCTCCACTTTATTCTGCTAGCAAACCAAAAATTCCGCCATAAAATTTTGAATATCAGATTTAAGGCCATCCCAAAAAAATTCTTTCTTCACCCTGTGGTAAGTTTTTAAAAATCCTGAGTGTCCTCCTAAAGGAGAAGTGTGCAATTCCAGAAGAATATTTTGTTTTAGCTGGGAATTATTACAAAGATATAAGCGATCTTTGTCCCATAAGGAATAATTTTTCCAACTAAATGCATCAGATGTACTAGGATCTTGCTGCAACTTTTGAATGAGTGTCCATACATCTTTGTCCTTCTTCCATTCATCTCTTTCTTCAGTTATCCAATCTGGTTGGATAATAGAAATGGCACAAAGCAATGCTTCCACCTCTTCATTCCTTCTTGAGAGTGCATCTGCAACAACATTAAGCTTTCATTTTTTGTAGAGTATTTCAAAGTAATAAACCAACATCTTTGTGACCCATTTTTGTTGCTCTTCTGAAGATAGTCTTTGCTCCAAAAAGTGTTTAAGACTATCATGATCAGTTTTTACCTTGAAGTGTCTTCCCATTAGGTAAGTTCACCATTTCTTTAGTGCATGCAGTATTGTTAACATTTCCTTCTCATAAATAGGTTTCTGTAAATACTTTCCTTTGATTGGACGACTTTCAAAATCAATGTGTCTTCCTTCCTGCATTAAAACTGCACCAATTCCATTTCCTGAGGCATCACATTCCACAATAAAGGTTTTTGTGAAGTCTGGCGTAGCTAAGACCAGTGCTAGGCACATTGCCTCTTTAAGATGTTCAAAGGCCTTAGTTGCTTCAGGAGTCTATGAAAATGCATCTTTCTTCAATAATGTTGTTAGAGGTGCTGCTATTCTCCCATAATTCTTAACAAACTTGCGATAATACCCTGTTAACCCGAGAAATCCTCGCAACTGCTTTATGGTCATGGGGACTTTCCATTCCTTAATGGCTTTAATTTTGTTAGGGTCTACTTTAACACCCTCATGAGATATAATATGACCCAGATATTCCACCTCTTGTACTCCAAAGAAACATTTGGATGTTTTTGCATATAATTGTTTCTCATGCAATAGTTTGAGCACCCTGTCAACATGTTGAACATGATCCTTCCAAGACCTGCTGTAGATTAGTATATCATCAAAAAATACTAGCACGAATTTTCTAAGGAAGGGTTTGAAAATGGAATTCATCAACCCTTGAAATGTAGAAGGTGCATTGGTAAGGCCAAAAGGCATGACCAAAAATTCATAATGACCCTCATGAGTTTGAAATGCTGTTTTTGGAATATCTTCGGTCTTCATTCTAATTTGATGATATCCTGAACGAAGATCCAACTTGGTAAAATAAATTGCTCCATGTAATTCATCCAATAATTCATCAATCACCGGAATGGGAAATTTATCTTTAATGGTGAGCTTATTGAGCTCCTTATAATCCGGACACATTTGCCATGATCCATCCTTCTTGTGTACCAATACTAAAGGAGCAGAGAAAGAACTTTGACTAGGTTGAATTATACCCGGCTCTAACAATTCTAAAATCATACGTTCAATTTCGCTCTTTTGGAAGTAAGGATATCTGTAAGGCCTGATGTTTGGAGGAACACTTCCTGGAATCAAATGAATAGCATGATCATGATCACGAATAGGTGGGAGTCCTTTGGGAGTTTCAAACACCTTGGAATGATTGTCAAAGACTTGTTGGAGATCTGCAGAAATAGATGATTTTGATGTCGAAACTTCTAGTGAGCATAATTGTGCAATTACGCCTCGTTGTTCTTTCTTTAGAAGTTTTGTCATGACATTAGAGCTTATTATCCTTTCCGGCTTCCCTTCAATACCCCGTAATTCGACTTCCTTTCCTTCTGAAAAAAATTTCAAGAAAAGTTCTTGAAAATTAAAAGCTACCGTCCCCAAAGATTGTAACCATTGTACTCCTAGTACAACATCAACACCTCCAATAGGAATGGAAAGCATTGGAATAGTCAATACATATTCCCCCATGGTTAGCTTGATATTATGGCATTTTCCAGAGAAATTTATAGTTCCTCCATTTGCAACCATCACTTTACATTCTGGTGCTGGGTATAGGAAACAATTTAATTCCTTGGCTACCTTACAATGAATAAAATTATGGGTGCTACCTGAATCAATAAACACTATTAACTTTTTCTTCTTGATATGTCCTTCTATCTTGAGAGTTTGAGGAGTGGTAATTCTTGCTAGTGCATTACATGATATGGTCAGATTCATTTCTTCCTCTTCTAGGGATGGTTCCTGGTGTATATCCTCTTCTTGTTCATTTCTTCTTCCTCTTCACAATCTATGTAAAATAATTTCTTCTCAGCACACTTATGACCTTTAGTGTATTTGCTATCACAACTGTAGCAAAGCCCTTTTTGCTCTTTTTTCTTCCAATTGTTGTGGTGTCAACCTTGTAGGTTGTGGAAATCTAGGCGTAGCAACACTTCCTTCTTTATAGAATTGAGTGGTAGGCTTCCTTGTCGCCATTATTTTACATTCAACTTTTCTTGCCAACTTGAATGCCTTCTCCAATGAATCCGGTTCCAAAACGCGAACTTCATGTTGGATGTTATCCTTTAAAGTGCCTATGAAGAGATCGATCTTGTGTTCCTCTAGAATATCAGTTACCCTTATATTCAATTTTTGGAAGTCCTCAATGTGCTGCCCCACTAAACCCTTTTGTTTTAGATTTATCAATTGGCTAAAGAAGGTGTTGCTCTTTGTATCCTCATAATGTGCTATCATTTCCTCCGTAAAAATTGACCAAGTGACAATTTTTTTACGGGAGCAAAGCCCTCGATACCATACAAATGTATTTTGTTCTAAATGTAAAGTTGCAATGCGTACCTTTTGTGTGTTTTGCACATTATGGAGATCAAAATATTTCTCCATCTGTAGTATCCATGTTACAGGATCCTTTCCATAAAACTTCCTCATATCCATTTTTGGAATATGGTGGTTCTTCCCGCCAACTTTAGAGTTTATGAAATCATGATTAACATTGATTTTGTTCTCATCATGAGGTTCTTCTACTATCTTTTCACCATTAGGAAACATTTCTTGTATCAACTTTGTCAAACCTTTGATGTCTGTTTTTAGATCATTCTTCATGTTTTCCACGTTGTATTTCATGTCATCCATCTTAGCTTCCATGCCAGCTTCCATGCCATCCATCTTAGCTTCCACGCCATCCATCTTAGCTTGCACGCCATCCATCTTAGCTTCCACGCCTTTCTTCAAAACTTCTATTTCATTTTTTGTTGCTCTTTGCGAGAGTGAAATTTGCTGCACTTGCTCTTGTAATTTTGATAGATCATGTTGCAATCCTTCATCTTCATGAGTCATAGTAGAGCCTTTTGAAGGCTTAATGGGTGTTGAATTATTTTTACGAGGCATCTTTTAGAACCCAATACTGATATCTATTCTACAATATGCCCTTGGAATCAATTCAAATTGATTCTTCAAACAAGACTTATGCAATTCGGAAAAAAAGTACACACCTTTTTCTTGCTTTTAAGGAGCTCGATATGAAATTGGATTATCTTTTTGATTTCATAACTTCAATATTTGATTTTTGGTTCCAACGTAGCCCTCTTAATTATCTTTCGAATGCCACAGGTCTGACCTGATTTGGATTCTCCAAGACAAAGTTGTGTCCAATCTCCCACAATGACTTAATTATGGACTGGTTCAGTAGAGCGAACTTGTACGACTTGCCATGTGTCACTGTTTCATCCTTCGTCTCTGAAATTGATAGCCAAGAAACTAAAGTCTGTGTACTTGCGACCACTTTTTACGACACTCCAATCCGATGCCCAGAGAGAGAGTTATTGAAATTTTCCCACGATCACCTCTTTGAGATGAAATTGAGGAGCTTGAAAAAGCACTACCTTCCACAGACCATATCTCCAAAAATATTGTGAACCAAGCTCTAAAATTTTTTGATGAGTTTCTTCAGGATTGAAAATTTGCACCATAAGAATTTCAGATTCTGACCCTTCATAGAAAAAATGTTATAGCTCAAATGCCGCAATGACCTGTTTAGGAGTCTGAAAAAAGACCTAACTTCCACAGATCATATCTCTGAAAATGTTGTGAACCAAGCTCTAAAATGTTTAGAAAATCTTCCTCGGGATTTTGGCTTCGCACCCTAAAAATTTCAACTTCTAAAACTTTGTAGAAAAAAATTTATAGCGAAAATGCCACGATGACCTGTTTGGTGCAGCGAAACCCTAGAATCCAAAGCTCTGATACCAAATGTTGTGTAACCAGCTCCAAAAATAGAAGAAAAGAGATATAAAAGCCTGAGAAATGAGCCACTTCGAGGGGGAAACCTCCAATACATTACATAAATGAACAATTCTTGGATGATACAATTTACAAAACCTCCTATCTATATATAGGAGTACATGGGGCCATAATGTAATCCTAGTGGGCCACAATGTAATCCTAGCCGACCTACCAATAATAATTTAAGGGAACAATAATAACAAAATGGGGGTTACAAGGGTACAATAATAATAATAAGGGGGTTACACTAACAACAATAAGGGACTATACTAGTAATATAGGGACCTAACAGTGACAGAGGAGCAAAACTCCCTCCTTCTAAGAGAATTTACTGAGCAGGAGATTGAAGAAAAAATCTTCACCATGGCCACGAACAAGGCTCCCGGACTAGACGGATTTACAATCGATTTTTTTAAAGCTTTCTGGTCCATTATTAAAGCTGACCTTCTCATCCTAGTAAGGAAATTTCACAGAACCAAGAAAGTGTAACCTGCCATCAATGCCACATTCCTCACCTTAATTCCCAAATCCAACCAGGCTGACTCCCCCGATAAGTTTCGCCCCATAGCCATTTGTAATTTCCTTTACAAAATCCTTTCAAAACTGATGGCTAGCAGACTTAAGTCCGTCCTCCCCTCAATCATTTCTCAGGAGCAAACCGGCTACGTTGAAGGTAGGCAGATCACTGATAGCACAATCCTCACCCAGGAAGTGTTGCATTCTCTCAAAACAAAAAGGACTCCAGGCATGCTTATCCAGCTTGACCTTTCAAAGGCCTATGATAAAATCAGCTGGCACTATATGAGAGCAATCCTCCAGGCTTTTGGATTTAGTCAGCAATGGACAAATTGGAAAATGGAACTGGTCTCAGGTGCTTTCTTTGCAATCCTTCTGAATGGAGGACCCCTTCAACCCTTCATTCCGTCCATAGGTATAAGGCAAGGAGATCCCCTGTCTCCTTTTCTCTTTGTCATTATGGCAGAAGGGCTGGGAAGATCTTTAGCCAAGGAAAAACAGCAGAAGCTACTCAAAGGCATCAAAACGATACACCAAGGACCCACAGTAACGCATCAGCAATTCGTGGATGATACAATGCTCATGGGCGCCCCCACAGTGCAGGAAGCTCGAACCATCAACAAAGTGTTAAAGACTTTCTCGGAGGCCTCAGGTATGGAAATCAATCTAACCAAATCCAAACTATTTTTCTTCAACACATCCATTCCTGTGTAGAGAAATCTTAGCAGAATTCTGAATATTCAAAAGAACTCCCTTCCAACCAAATACCTTGGTATACCACTCTCAGAATATGCCTACAAATCTGCCAACTGGGAAGCCCTCCTCAAAAAAATGAGAGCCAGGCTAAGTAGCTGGACCCACTGGGCCTTAAACATGGCCAGCAGACTGATATTGGTCATGTCCATCCTTCAAACCATATCAGCATATATGTTTTCAGCACTTGCAGCCCCTAAGGCGGTTTAGAAATCCATCCGAAGCATTCAGCGATCCTTCCTCTAGAATGGAGCCTCTAAGAAATCCAAATGGGCCCTCCTCAAATGGGCAGACATCTGCAAACCAAAAATGGAGGGAGGTTTGGGCCTCAGAGACCCTGAGATATTAAGCAAGGTCGTAGCAGCAAAAATCTGGTGGAGATGGGTAGAAAATCCTAACTCCCTCTGGGGCACCTTGTGGAAAGTGAAGTATACAACTCAAATCAGGGACAAAGACCTCATCAGGCTTACAGGCACCACTCAAGGATCCCCCATCTGGAACAAAGCCTGGGAAAATAGACATATTGTTCAGCAGCATAGCTTATGGGAAGTGCACCAAGGAAACACTGCCCTATTCTGGGAAGATGCCTGGTAGCAGCTTCCACCCCTGGAACACCCAGACTGGAACACTCTTAGAAGATCTATGCAGGAGGAAGGCAAGGTTACGGTAGCAGACTATTGGCAACCTGCGAGCGAGGCAACCACATGGCAAAAATGGTTATCCAGAGAATAATGGCATACCCAAGCAGGCCCAACGAATGTAGACCATCTTCTACAAGACTTGGACAAAAGAAGAATCCTAAAATCCAATAAAGAGAACATCCTGAGATGGGAAAGAAACCCCAAAGGAACATTCAACCTCAAAGAATCATATCAGATCTTGGCTGCCTCCTCAGATCTGAAACCAGGCCACAAATGGCAAACCCTTTGGAACAGAGGAACATGGCCAAAAATCACACTATTCTCCTGGCTGGTCATGCATAACAAGGCACTCACATGGGAAAATCTTCAGAAACGAGGCTTCGTAGGCCCTTCACGATGTATGCTCTACGAGAATGGTCCGGAAACTCTCAATCACATACTCAGCACCTATCCCACGGCTTGCTCTCTGTGGGATGACATGGCCATGGTCTTCAGACAATATGACAGAGACAGAAACTCCATCCAAATCTCACTCAGCAAGTGGTGATCTTCCATATCCTCCAATCCCTTGGTCAACAGCGCCTGGAATCGAATTCCGGGAGCAATAGCTTGGATCCTGTGGAAAGAGCGAAACGCAAGAATATTCAAGAACTCAGCAATGGTAGTAAACATGTTGACAGGGAAAGTGTGATAGCTTATCACAGAGATGATCAAGGCCATGGGCATATTGCAGATAGAGGGTAACAAATCTCTGAATGATGCAATAATTATACAGATCCTAAAGCTTCAAACCACGACCAACCTTGCCGGGAGGAACCATGCCTCAACATGAACAACGCAAGACAAATGGACTCTGCCCCCTTTTAACACATTCAAACTCAATTTCGATGGGACATCAAAACGAAACTCGGGAATGGCAGGCTATGCGGGAGCAGTAAGGGATCACACAGGCACAATTCATCTCATCTATCATGGCAATCTTGGAGTGAACACCAATAACACTGCAGAACTGATCGCTCTCATCCACAACCTCACTCTGGCTGGTCGCTACAGATTTCTACCTCTAGTAGTGGAAGGCAACTCGGAGATCATAATAAGGCTGATAAGGAAACTCCAGATGGGCGCGCAGGTGGACAAAGTGACCCCAAGCTGGAGACTATCGGCAATCCTGAAGGACCTCCAAGGCCAACTCTACAACATGCAAGGGATCACATTCCAAGCAGTTCGCTGAAAAGAAAACAAGATGGCCGATGCCTTGGCAAATGCAGGGATCGATTCCAAGCTGACAGAGTATCACAGCCTTTGGCAAGATCTGGCGGAGGGAGAACTCAAAGCAAACTGCAAAAAAATCCAGAAGTCGGATCTGCAAACATAAGCCTCAGCCACAAGGCATTCGATGGTTTTCATTACAGGATGGGTATGTCAATCTCAGCCATTGCAGGATCAAACACAAGAAGGACACGTCAAGGGGAGAACTTTGCCAATAGGCTCGAGCAATCTCTGTTTACGCCACATCCCTGCACACCCGTCTCTGCACACTCAAGCCACATCGAAGAACTATTCGCTCATAGTTTTTAGGCAGCGCAACACACCCATCTTTGTGTTGACTTGACCTTCTATGCACACCAGATCACCTCGAGTTTTCCCTAGTTTCTATTGTCTAGCGCCATACATCTTTAGCCAATACATTCACTGGATGCTATGCCCAGGAAATGATGTAAAGCCAACTCAGGGAGGTCAGATTGACTCCCGCAGAACTCTGTATTTTTATCCAAAAAATTAATATAAATCTGCTTAACTTTTACCAAAAAAAAAAAAACATAAGGCTATCACTAATTAAGCTACCCCGCGTGGGAAATGCTATTTTTATTATTAATCATCATTTATATTTATATTTTTTAAGAGATATTATTTATTTATCTATGAAAATAACTATTACAAACTTTTAAAAAACTTACTATAAAATATTTAAAAACTAATTTAAAAGTTTAACAATAGTATTACAAACCCAAGAGATTAAACCCTTGGATTTTTATATTAATCCCTTGAGTTTATAATATTGATTCTAAAAAAATATAATATTAATATAATAGGTAATTCCTTTTGCTAATATTTAAAATTTAATATTTATAATATTAAATATTAAATATATAGTTTTTAACTGTCCATATTATTAATATTAATGTTACAATTTAAATAATAATAATAATAATTTATTGTTATTATGTTAATAACACTAAATGTTAATAATTCAAAAAATTTATTAATAACATTAATAATAATTTAAATAATGAGTCCATACGAGTGAAATCATTATTTTTTTTAAGCATAATTAGTATTGTATTAACAATGTTATAAATAATCATATCTATTTATTAAATGTTAGTAATGAGTGATAATTAATAATAAATTTAATAATTATCATTTTATTATTAATTATGAGTAAATCGAAACTTACATAAATGCTTACATTAATATTTATTAAATTATTTTGGTCAAGAGTATATGCAAACCACAATATATGATAACCTATTATTTATTGATAACCACATTATCTTGGGTTAATGGCATTACAAATATTATTTTTAATACATTATTAATATTGTATGAATGATGTTATTAATAACATTGTTTTCAATATTAATTTAAATGTTATTGTTATTATTAATTATATTTATTAGTATTACAATTTTAAATAATTAACATTAATAATAGTGTTAATAATTTTTATTTTAATATAAACATTACAAATGTTATATAAAATTATATTACAAAATATACATCATTTTTTAATAAAAAATTATTTAAATAATAATATATTTATTAAAATTTAAAATAAAAACCATATTTAATAAAACTTAAATGAAAAAATAATATTATTCTTAAATGTAATATTAAAAATGAAATCTAATATTAAATCCTAAAATTTAATATCGGAACTTAGTTTTTTATTATTATAAACTTAACTATTTGTGATTGAGTCCATGATATGGTTATATAACATATTCTTCTCAGAATTGGCTAAAGCCTATTTTTCATCTCTTGATGCATGCATTATTTACCGGTTTATGATATGTTGAAATTGATGGATTTCATATTGCCCACCATTATTTATTAAGTCACACAAAATCAACAATTCATTATTCTGGACATTGTGATTCAGGGGCATAGCAACGCCATAATTTACACAAAAATAAAATAAAATCCATTATTATTGGAAATTTAATTTATTTATGTTTAAACGATTTAATTTATTATTATATAAATAATTACGTGAAACAGTTGGACTTTGATATTAAAAATTAATATTGTATTAGTATAAACTTAAGTGTTTGTGATTGAGTCGAACTTGGCTAAAGCCTACTTGTCATATCTTGATGCATGCATTATTTACTGGTTTATGCTATGTTGAAATTGATGGATTTATCATTGCCCACCATTATTTATTAAGTCACACAAAATCAAAAATCCATTATTCTTAGAAATTTAATTTATCTATGTTTAAACAATTTAATTTATTATTATATAAATAAAGACGTCAAACATTTGGACATTAATATTAAAACTTAATATTGTATTATTATAAATTTAAGTGTTTGTGATTGAGTCACAATATCCTTTTATAACATTATTTGTTTAAAATATTTAAATGTATTCTCTTTATTAAAATTTTAATGTAAACCTCTTTAAAAAAAGTTAAAATAAATAATATATTATTAAAATTTAATATGGAAAATTAAATTAAAATAATCATATTTATTTCAAATATTTATGAATAAAAATGAATTAGAAAATTGTTACACATGAAAACCACTTCCTCAAAAAGAATCGATCCCTCTAGCCCAATGAGTGGGTCGAGTAACAACCGTGACAAAGAATGCAAGCTTTCCTAGTTCAACAATTGAAATAAAATGAGAGGGGGAGATGGCCTACTTTTCTCCTTATGAAATTGTTTCCTCGACGTCGATCTTGATCCTTTCTCTCCGAGGATCGCTCCTCGTACCTTTTACATTCCAATACCTCTAAGAAATGTCATATGATAGAAAATGAAAGAGACATAGCATATGTATATTTCAATGTAAACCATATGACAGATCACGGAGCATCATAATGAACAAGTTAATATTACAAAATTCATGGAAAGAAAACACACTTTGTATTATTAAATAAATAAATGGAAGCTTACAACTAGTGCCTTGATGTTAGAGGCCTCCTTCGGAATGGAAATCCAAGTCCAAGCCAAGTTATTCATGATCTTCTCGTTTCTCTAAATCGACAACATATGGGCGCAATCCGAGAGACGAATGGAAAATGACAATGACCAACCTTTTGGGGAAGGAATTATATTCTTTTATAGAAGAGTGAGAGAGGTTATGAATCCAAAAAATAGGGGGAAAATGCCTTATCCCAAAGAGGTGAATCCTTGGAGATAAGATCAAAGGCTTAAATTGGGATAATTTGACCATATCCTCAACCAAAAAGTACCATAACTTATCTCTCGGAATTTCTATACGTGGAGCCTTCTATTCCATTTTTGGAAAACCTGCCTGAAGAGGACCAACGTGACTTTACCTCTAAAATATTGTGATGCCAACAATTTTCAAAGACTAGGGATAGGGTGGCAAGTGCCAAGCTATGAAGGGAAGAACCATGTTGAGCTTGTAAATGAATGTTTTGGACAAATATTTGCATACAGGCTTCAGGGAATTTCTATTTAGATCTTCAAGGATGATTTAAGCACATTACTTATGATGCATAAGTTTACACAAATTTTGTCGCTTTGCGACATTTGCAACATAAGTGACACAAAATATGACACTTGGGATAAGAACTAAGTAATGCGAAAAAATACTGCGTAAAATATGAACCCTAAAGCATGAAAGCAAAATGAGAAGTGATGGTTGAAAAGCTTTCTCAGCCATGGCAAGGAGCATCATAATGAAAAATTTAATATTAACATATTCACGAAAATAAAAACACACTTTATATTAATAAATAAACAAAGGGAAGCTTACGACCGGTGCCATGATGTTAGAGGCATCCTTTAGAATGTAAATACAAGTCCAAGCCAAGCTATTCAGGATTTTATCCTTTCTCCAAATCGAAAACATATGGGTTGAATCTGGAAAAATAATGGAAACCAATAATGACCAACCATTTGCGGAAGGAATGGCAATTTTTTATAGTAGAGTTAGAGAGGTTATGGATCCACAAAAGAGGGGGAAATTTCCTTATCCCAAATAGGACAATTCTTGGAGGTATGATCAAAGTCTTAAATTGGGATAATTTGACCATATCTTCAACCAACAAGTACCAGACCTTCGCTCTTGAAATTTCTAGAGGTGGAAACTGCTCTTCCATTTTTGGAGAACATGGCTAAAGAGGACCACCATGACTTTACCTCTAAAATCTCGGGTTGCCAACGCTTTCCACAAGTTAGGGATAGGGTGACAAATGCGAGCTGTGAAGGGAAAAAATGTGTTGAGCTTGTAAATGAAGGTTTTTTACAAATGTTTGCTTAAACGTTTCAGGGAATTTCTCATTAGACCTTCAAGGATGATTTAATAAAATTACTCATGATGAATAAGTTTACATAAATTTGTCACTTTGCGAAATTTGCGACATAAGTGATATAAAATATGACTTTTGGGATATGAACTAAGGAATGTGAAAAAATACCATGTAATAGGTGCCCCCTAAAGCATGAAATCAGAATGATAAGTGACGATTGAAACACTTTATCAGCCATGGCAAGGAATTTGGAAAACCACCATCACGAAACTTGCCAATCAAACAAAATAAAAAATATATGAAATCTCTCATATAATCATGCCTAATAACATACCTCTGAATATGAATTAAATAATACATGAATCCGTGGTATGGGCATAGCCATGCGTCAAAAGTGGACCATGGAAATGGATCCATGGTATGGATGCCGCCATGTGTATAGAAAGGATCATGTATACAATCATGAATACTCAATAACTACACGCATCCTGGATAAATAACAGATGTTATCGAGTGTCTTCATCTCTATCTTCATCTAACCAATGTACGAATATAACCATTTGAATATATGTGTTGAGGTAGAACACGGTAGAAACCACCTGATTACCGACCAATGAGGTAAATCGTTGACATGCGCAAGAGAAAACACCAATAATGACGACGGCCATAAAGGTACAAAGTACAACCTACGAGTCTGAATGAATGAGATGAATTCAAACACATGCAAAATAATTCGATTGAAGGATAGTGATATGAACATGTCGTTGAAGACGAAGAACTTTTCATTGAGACATGCAAGCTCCAAGGTACTGAGAATGAGTTTCTAGATCATCTTCATGGATAATGAGCTGAAATCGACGGGAAGTGATCCATTGAAGTAGGGCCATAATGATTCCCACATCATATACATGAAACAAAGGATAACTCAAGATGATAGGAGTGATTTAGTATTGTTGCAAAGAGGGTAAAAATATATGGATGATGTTTGAGTTTTCTAGATGGGACTTCTTTTGAACATATCGAAGACACGACTCTAGTGTGTGGCAGAATTTGACTGAAAATAGGATGAGAGGTCATGATGGAAATTGATGGTGGTCAGTTGAGAGAAAAATTAATTTCCAAAACTGAGGAAGGAAAATGACTAATGAAGGCTTTCACCAACCCGACATGAAATGCAGATGAGTGTGATTTTCAAGAATGACATGTTGCCTTTGGTACAAAATACAAAATATGCTTCACTTCAATTTTCCCTCGTTATTTCTAAGTAACTCTTTATTTTTTATAGAAAGCTTGAATAGGATACCATATTCTTAGCATATAAGTTCACCCTTTGGATGAATCCATCCTAGTAAGTTTAACGAGCCCTAGGAAGGAGTAACTCAGTCTCGTCATGGTGACAGGTCTTTCGTTGTTTAAGTTTTACGATTCAAACATAAGAGTAACTCGGCATACTTTTCATGTTTAGGGAGTTTGAAAAAGAAGCAGAAATGAAACTCCAAAAGGTCCCTTTTCGTAGATAGTCCCTCAAATCCAAAAAGGTAGAAAACAATATCCGAGAGAACCTCTTGATCATGTTCAACCAAGGTATTCCTTTTT